>JAMXDD010000007.1:24211625-24235969 GCA_024733475.1 Syzygium grande
GCACTCAAGCACGGTACACTATTCACACATATCACCACATAAGCCGTTCCACATAATACCGCGCAATTAAGGCCCACCAAGCCACTCTGTTCTTAGCCACACTAGATATGTCATGACATTGCCAGATCACTCCCAATTAGAGACCATTCAATCGCTAACTCAGTCTACCCATCAATTTCGCCAGTTGCACTACTGAGTCCCAATCAATCGCTACCGCCTAAATCAAATCTATCGTGGCTAGCCACTATACCACAAATTCTAAGCCAATAATTGTCATCAAAATGTTCAATTATACTCCTCAAATATCATTCTAATTGACCACCACAAAATCAAAATACGGCGCGCACTATAATCCACATATTAAACCCGAATATTTCCGAACTCGGGCCAATTTAATCCAAACTGTCCAACCCATTTATCGCCCCCTCGGCTACTAATCCTCCATTAATTCATCATAATAATCCACCAAATCGACCACAATCAAAATCCCTAATCACATTCACAATTTAACCCCTAAAATACTCCTAATTAACCCCTAAACCCGTCTAGAAATGTAAATTAGCCTAATTAGGGTTTAGAGTCAAACTCACCGGTGTGTCCTACGCTTAAATGGGCCGGATGAATGAAAAGAACGGGTTTGGTGAATAGTGCTCGCACGAAAATGAACACGACCGGCCAGAACAAAGGTTCACTAAAATGAACAAAGGCAAGGACGCGAAAGAAGCGCGCGGCTTGGGCGCCAAGAAGGGGTGGTGGTCGGGCCACCGGGTTGGTCGAGGCGGCAACCGGGGCGGCAAGAAATGAGGCGGGCGGGCGACGGCCGTGCACGGGCGGGCGACGAAATGGGGAGAGATCACTGGTGAGAGAGAGAGACAAAGAGCAAGAGAGGGGGGGAGAGAGACAGAGGTCGGTGAAAGTAAGGATCGTGGCAAGCGCACCGGCTCTGGGCCGAGGCGGAGGGACGACGACACTGCTGGCTGGCTTGCATGAAGCTGGCTGGGCAACCGGGTGCCAGCGCGATGAAAGCTCAAGGGTCGAGACGACCAGCGCTGCGAGCCTGGGCAGTGGCCCTGGGCTAGGCTTTTTCGCGGGCGGCGCTTGTGACGACCGGAGTGTAGCCTGAGTGGGATCGGCGTGGGCGGGGCTGCGCCGGGAGCTACCGCCGGGCGCGGAGGCCGCCAGCCACTCCTTGACACGTGCCACAAGACGAGGGAGAGGGAGAGGGCGCACTGGGGCGGAGGGTTGGCGATCGGCGCTGGCAACGACGGGCTTGCTGGTCACGAAGTAGTGGCGGAGCAGCGCTACATGGCGGCGCCGGTCAAGGAAAGGTGAAGAAGGAGTGTATAGACCAGAGTGCCGGGCGACCAACGGGAAGAAGAAGAAGGAGAAGGAAGAGAAAGAGAAAGGGAGGAGAGAGGAGAGAGAAGAAGGGGGGACAAAGATGCAGGGAGGGGACGTGGGGCAGAGGGAGGGGGTGGCATGCACGGGAAACCGTAGGGGGAAGAGAGAGAGAGAGAGAGAGAGAGAGAGAGAGAGAGAGAAAGGAAGAGAGAGAACGCGGCGCAAAAGGGGGTTCGCCAGAGAGAGAGAGAGAGACGCTCAAACTTTTAAATTTAAGCTTGCGAACCAACGGACACGGTCCAAACTAAAAACTAACCCGCCGGGTCCCATTTAAATTCGAAAAAGGTCTAACGATCCACAATAAATCTCGACAAGATTCTAGGGTATACCGCCAAAATAAAATAACCCAAACCACACTACGAGGGAGGTCTACTAGTCCAAATTTGCACCCGGTCAAAAAAATCCACTTTCTCACTATTCTTGATAATGTCGATACTGGCCACAATAATTTCGACACCTTTCCAATTTATTTCGTCCCGAAACTCCCGGAAATCGACTGCCAAGTTCAGGGTATAAATAACGGCCAAATTCGATCGAAAAGCGATTCTAGCAAAATTTCTATTTTTAAAATAAGAACCCGAGAGTGATCAGTTCCTCGGGCGAAATTCTATTATAAGCGCATCGATTTAATCACACGCTTTATAATTCCTAAAATGGGCCAAAATCCGGACTGTTACAGCTTGTATCACTCCCCCGATCAAAAATCATTAGAATAACATGATAATCATAATAATAGTAATCGCCATACCAATCAACCTAATAATCTTGATAACCCCTACTCTTAGAAACTTTGATATTCTGGATTTAATAAACATTGCAACATGATTCAAAGAGAAAATTATACCAAACATGGAGTGGCCCCAAATCAGCAAGCATGGTGGCCGAATTTTATTTTATTTTTTTGGTCAATGGCGGCTGAAGTTTCAATAGGCATGAATGCCATATATCATCATAAGCATCTCAGATCAGAAATGCATGTGTAACAACTAAAATAAGCGCCATAGCATTGGCCCATGGTCTAGAATCATTGCACAACGATAAGACTTATTCAAAGCAAATTTCTAATACCAATTAATGTTGAAGAGATGTAGCTTAAATACCAATTGATGAAGAACAGGTCTAGATCCAATACCAACTAATGTTGAACGAAAGCATGTAGAAAGTTAGGATTAGATTAGTTGAAAGTGGAGGAAAATCAGATAATAAGAAAAGAGGGAGAAACTAGAGGGAGATTAAAAGAGATAAAAAAGGCCAATTCAGGCAGGGAAAAAGATACGCTAAATAGGCAAACTTAGTAATCAAATCAATTCAACATTAGATCTAAAGAAAATTATTTTCAATTGGTCTATATTTATAGGCAACTTAAATTAGAGAGTTCAACTATTAAGAGAAATAAATCAAGATCAATATCCTAAATCTTCAAAAATTTCGAATCACTAAACTAAATGAAGAAACAAATAATCTAGTGGTTGGAGAATCCCACGAACATCAATCTACCATCTTTTGATTTAATTGTTGGATTTCTTTGTCATGTATACTTGGAGTCTACACTTTGCGGAGGATATATGGAGTGCAAGATTCATGAGGCATTGGTTTGTGCGAATTGGTTTTTATTTTTTTTCGTTATCAATACCTTATAATGCACAAATTACACTTTTTTTTTAATGGTTCAAAGAAATGGGAGAGTATGTGGGCTACTGTCTATCTGTGTTGTAATGGGCGGAATTTAAAATAGGCTAAATTTGAGGTTTACGGGAAACACATGACGTGCGAAATGATTATGCTTGTCTAACTAAGGTGGTTTTGGATTATACTACTGCTCAAACATAATATATTATATATTTATGCTTTCTACTTAAAAAAAATATGAAAAGAGAATGGATTTTAGGGGATAGCATCTGCTAAAAAGAAAATAACATGCATCTATTCTTTTTTTTGCTGCTGTTCTATCAATAATGTTTATCTTGTGATTTTCCTTGTTCTTGAAATTATAGCCTTCTCTTTTCAAGGGGAATAGAGAGTTGGTTCTAATAAATTAATTTGAAAAATTACAGGTTGAGTTCCCTATTATGGAGTCGATGAAGATCTCGCACATGGATAATGTGGAAAAATATGGCTGGATGAGCTTGCTTAAAATGCCTTTAGCAAACTCAAGACACTAACAGTGGAGTATTGTGAGAAACTTTCATCCATATTTTCATCTTATGCCATCCTCACAAAATTTAAAAACCTAGAGAAGCTAAATGTGACCAACTGTGGGTCCTTAAAAGTGATTTTTCACGTCCAAGATTACAATTTTAGCGAATGTCATTCTACAAGCAATTTTCAATTGAGAGAATTAGTTTTGAAATGGCTCCCAAAAATGAAGCACGTGTGGAGTGGACTTCCTCAAGGAGGTCTTACCTTTGAACGCTTACGATGCATGAAGGCTTACAAGTGTGAGAGTCTCAAAAGTTTATTTCCAAGGTCGGTGGCAATAAATATGACACAACTTGAGGTGCTTCTAGTAGAGTCTTGTGGGGTTGAGCAAATTATAGCAGAGGAAGACGGAGAAGGCACAAGTGCAAGTAATCACTTCTTTTCACAATTGATCGACTTGGGGTTACTTGAGTTACCGGAACTGAGGAGCTTTTATAGGAAGAGTCATACTTCAACATGGCCACTCTTGAAGCAATTGCGAGTGAGACACTGCGGCAAAATGAGGTCATTCTCATTTGCTTGTGAAATCCAAAGCTACCAAGGTACTACTACCGGCGAAGACCCACCTGCACTTTTTTCTTTCAAAAAGGTGCGATACTTAATTCTAACTCTCTGTCTTTATCTTCATTGATTTATGTGCATAGCTCTTGGTCCTTTGTTATTTTCAATGGGAAATGGAAATTGTCAAACTTTTTATGCTTATTAATATTCATATAACCACACCTGTGAATTGCTTAGAAATTTGAATATTGATCGAAGTTATTTATTTTCAGGTCACATTCTTTGGAATATAATCTAGTGATCCCTGCTTTTACTTTGAAAAAAGAAAGAACTATTTATTGGATTAACTTGCATACACAAATTGTGCTTCTAATGGGCCGCTCATGTCTTCTCTAGTCCATCATGTTAGTCGCATGTCTTATGGCTGGATTTACCTATTTAATTTAAGTTGACCTTCTGATTCGCCAAAAATTTTAAAAAACTATTTATTAGTATTATGTTTATTTGGCATATAAACAGCTGAGCTACCAAACAAAGTTTCATGCTCGACGATGGTTGGTAACTGTCAAGTACCGCAGCTAATTTGCTTACCCAGTCACATGTTAGTAACTTATCAATAGGGTTTGTCAAGTACCAACATTTAATTATACTTAAAAAATTATTAACTATATTAATAATCTACCAACATTTACTTTTGTGGCTTACCAACGCTTTGAAAGTTACTAACTTTAATTCAAAATTACTTACCTTAATTTGATTGATGTAACAACATTCATCACATTATGATAAATTAATTTTAGTCACTTACCAAATTTTTATAATCTACTTACATTTGTTATTGCGATTACCAAACCCTTTAAAGTACTAATTTTAATTTGAAATAACCAATCTTAATACGACCGACGTACCAATTTTATCACATTAATGTACTCGCTAACTTTAGTTACTTGCAAACTTTTTATCTTGTTATACTTTGAAAAGAAATTTATACTTTCAAAATTACCAACTTTTTTAACAAATCACCAACATTTATTCTTGTGGCTGACCATCGTGCTTGAAATTACTAAGTTCATTTTAATTTACCAAACTTAATTTTACCAAAAAATTTTCGTCACATTAAGATACAAACTGATTTTAGCTACTTGCCAACTTTTTATCTTGTTAGGTTTTGAAAAGTACCAACGTTTTCAAATATACGAACTGCTTTCATAATCAACCAATATTTATTCTAATGACTGACCAATACCTTTGAAATTAGTAACTTTAATTTGACGTTACAAACCTTAATTTGATTTATGTACCGACATTCGTTAAATTAAGATACCAACTGATTTTAGTTGCTAAACAACTTTTTATCTTGCAGATTTTGAAAAGTACAAATATTTCCTTATACTTTCAAGATCAACAACTAATTTAATAATCTACTAACGTTTATTTCGGTGGCTTACCTATGCTTTGAAGTTGCTAACATTTATTTGGAATTACCAATCTTAATTTGATAGGTATATCAGTGATATACCAACATAGAATTAGGTACCGTTTTTTACCCCACGGAATTCTACAAACATCAGTTTATTTGGGATTACGTACTTTTATTTTGTTTCTTAGCTTATTTGACGTTTCATTTTGCTATTGTAAGCATGACCAAATTGTCTTACTTATTTATTCTTTTTCCATCAAAATTTTGAAATATAATCTCTATCGTGTTTTATCACTTTTTTGCCCATATCCCATAAATAAAATTTCGCCAATCATTAATTTAGTTTCAATGCATTCTTGTCAAAAGTCATAGAAGGGTGAAGCCCATGCGCTACTCATGATCTATAGTAAAATAGATATGAGAACTGCACCTTAGAAAATAGAGTGCAAAAAAAAAAAATGCATCATCTTACTAATGAAACGATCTACTTATTATAAAAGTAACATGATTTTGTAAAACAAATAAGTTTTGTTTTAAGTTTTTTCTACGAACTTGTTGAAATTCATGTGTTTATTTTACCTTTTGGATTTAATTAGTTGACAATTGAAGTAGCTGAAGTGTCATTTACTAATAACTTTTTGTATCCGAATTCACGAAACATATTGTTATTGTACTGGGCACACCACTAACAACATGCCTTGTATAATGGTCATCAATGCTTGATCGTCTGGCTCCAGAAATATGTTTTGTTTTTTTTTTTTAATAAAAGGGCGAAATGCCTACCGGTTCTTTTTTCAATAAATGGAAGCAGACTTTAGTTATTCCCCGCCCTCCCCGTATTTACTTTTGGTGGCCTAATGAAACGGAATCCCACAGGTCATACCGCACTTGGAGGGATTGACATTAACGTGGGAGGATGTTGTGAAGACCCCGCTGCATGACACCTTTAGCAATCTCAAAGGGCTGGCTTTATCATGCTACCATGATGAAAATGTCGCTTTTCCGTCCGACTTCCTTCTCCACAGATTCCCCAATCTAGAAGTGCTTTATGTGGTGTGTAGTTATTTCGAGGAGATATTTCAGAAGATGCATCTAGAAATGGGGAGCCACTCCTGTGAAGGACTTACCGACTTGCAAAAACCTCTCAACGCACTCCAAAATCTTAAGCGACTTGACTTGTATAAGCTACATAACCTGAGCCGAGTCCGGAGAGATGGCTCCTTGATGGTTGAAATCCTCAAACATATTGAACTTCTGTGGGTTTGGCAATGCCCGAGTTTATCAATCGTACTTCCATCCCGACTTCATTCCAGAGATTGACGAATTTGATAGTAACGTATTGCGCTGGCTTAGCTCATATGGGGACTTGCTCAGCCATGACAACTCTGGTGCACCTTACTTGCCTAATCCTAAGAGACTGTGGTGCAATGGAAGACGTGGTAACAAATGATGGAAATGGAGTAGAAGAGATCTCTTTCCTCAAGTTGGAACAGCTGATACTTGATCGATTACCAAGCCTTGAGAGCTTCTCCCCTCGAATTGCGCCTTCAAGTTCCCATCATTGATGTTTATCATCGTCACACAAAGGCCCCCAAGATGAATATATTTTGCAAGGGTGCCTTGAGAACACCAAACCTAGATAAAGTACTCCTCTCCGAAGAGGATGATGAAGGGCATTGGGAAGGCGACCTTAATACCACCATCCAAACCTTATCGATGTGAAACGAATCCATACGGATTACAGATGAAGTCGTAAATCTGTGTGCCTAATCATGTCTGCCCGAAACTGGTGTCCGAAGAAAGAAAACTTGCATTCCTTGAGTTCTACATTGGCTCATATTTATAATGAAGTAGGTCTTTTGGATTATAAAGGAATCGTAACATTATTCAATTGTTAGGGGCATTTGGGCACTTTACTCACTAATGCACTCTAGCTGTTTGATGAATTGCTTAGCATAACCACCGTCGGTAGCAGCTTTTGAAGATTGTGAGGTTTTATTATACTGAAGCTGTGTGCTTGCCCGGTTCTCTGGTTAATCTTGAGGAGTGTTGGTAATTAGACATGTCTTATTGACAATGTTTGTTTCTTTTCGAGTGTCATGCTCGCTATGATCAAAGTAGCCGCTGCTTTTATTTGCTAGAAAGTGTCTCTTGCGGTGAAGATGTTGAAGCAAGCTTTCTGCAACCTGTGCTCTAATAGTGTTCTAGTGCATGGTGTTGATGCCTCTCTACATGGCTTCTTTGTGCCAATGCGAGGTATTCACAGTGAGCAGGTGCTTCATTGAATATCTCTCTCTTTTTCTAGTTTGGGATGTCCTCTCTATGTCATTTTGTTGATAATGATATTGGTGTGGCATAATGGTTGAGCAAATAATTTATTGAATGTGGGGTGCTCTATCCTTTATCGAACTGTATAGAGATTTTGTATGAGTGTTGGCTTTTATGTGACCCCGTTTAGTGGGTAAGACTTAATTTTTGTCATAGTTTTCTATCGGGTATTAGATGCACATCTCCCAGGCCTTCCATGTACTAATATAGTGCCAAGATATGTAAGTTTGATACTTGTTTCATTTGTCCGAACAGCCTCATATAGCACCAAGAAGTTTCTTGGGAGTTTAAGACTATTTGGATGATGATAATAGCCAGCCATACACTTATCAAAAGGGGAAGAAGTCCAGGGAATCTGTCATGACCGAACTCCCGTGCCCCTTTTTTGGACAACATGCAAAAAGGAGGGGGCTCTTTGGTACGTGCTAAGTCTAGGTTCAGGACTTAACTTGGGCTCTCCCAAGCCCATACCATATCGTGACTTAGGGTTTAAGTATTTAACATGCAAGTGGTTTATATCAAGGAGTCGCCACTAATCGATTTGGGGTGGGTCGATTAGAAACCCAAATAAGATGACGGAGAATCACCTTATTCCTCTGAACCAGAAATTAACCGAGTTCGGGGACTTGGTTACACTAGTTGGATAACTAATGCCCTTTCGGTACCATTTTACCCCTGTTCATTTTTTTGAAAACATTTATCGAGGCGGTTTGGATTGATTTTAGGACATTTCTCCTAACATGTGAGGTGATCAAGCGAGTGCATAATCGGAAGCGATTAGCGATCAAGAACACAATAATTCATGCAACCTAATGTTCTAACCTTAACTAAATCGGATGACATTCGAAAACACAATAACTCGAGGCAATTGTATTAAAAACATGCACAATAACACGACGGTAATAATAAAACATGCAACAAATTACCGTGCGATTTCAGACTTGTTTAATTTAAATAAAACAACAACATGCATAATTATAAAAAGATTAAAACACTCGGATAAGTCACACATAAAAAAAAATTAGATTTTTTTTTTTTAAATTTTTTAATAAATAATTTTTTTTTTAGAGAGGAAAGATCAAAATTTTTTTTTGAAATTTTTTTTTTAAAGGAAAAAGGAAAAGAAAAAAAACCCTTTTCCTATTTTTTATTTTTTTTTTTAAAAAAAATTAAATTTGGAAAAAGGAGAAAATAAATAAATAATAAAATTTTTTTTTTTTAATTTTTGATTTTTTTAAATATACTTTTTAAAATAAAATAAAATAAAAATTTTAAAAAAAGGTCGGTCGGGTCGGATCCGGGGTCAACGGATCCGACCCGGACGTTGACCGGGTCGGATCAGTTGATCCGAATCGGGTCGGATCCGACCCGGGTCAACGGGTCCGACCCGGCGTTGACCGGGTCGGATCAGTTGACCCGAATTCAACAGATCCGGGGACGCCGTCGGGGCCAAAATTGGCCGCCCGCCGGCCGACCCAAGGCGGCGCCCCCTAACCTCTGGGGCCACCCAATCGTCGTCAACCGCCGCCCAATCCGTCCGTCCGCCGGTCGGTTCGCCGTTTAGGCGACAACCAAAGTCGGTTTCTCCGTGAAATTTTATCGAACAGCTGGCGGGCGCGGCGGAAAAAGGGGCAACCGACTTGCTCGGCGACTCGGTCGACCCCGGCCACTCCACTTACCTTTGGTGAAGACGGGGACCGAGGATCGGCGATGGTATGGGCGGGACTAGCGGTCGGCGGCGCATGGTCCGGCGGACCATTATAAGCAGGGAGAAGCAGAGGTGCTTCTCGGCGAGGCTTTCGGATCGGGGAGGCGTCTTCGGTCGGCGTGCGGGCCGGCGCTGCTTTGGCTGATTTAGGCGGGTGGACTCTCAATCCTCTGAACAACTCTCTCTCTCTCTCTATCTCATTCTCCTTCTCTTTCTTTCAAAATTTCCGACGGTGGTTTTTTTTTGGGGGTGTCGGTCGGACCTCTCTCTCTCTCGGTTTTTTAGCTGACGACAAGCTTCTGACTCCCTCTCCTCTCTCTCTATTCTTTCTCTTCTCTCTCCTTCGCCTCTCTCGCTTTTGAAAATGGTCAATTCTCTCTCTTCTCCGGTTTATGAGGGCAACGACGATTTGTTCCTCCCACGCCGGTCGAGACAACGTGCCGCGACTGCCCATGCCCCCGCGACCAGGCCATAGGCCGGTGCAGAGGGGAGGCCGGTTCTCGCGCCAGGAGAAATAGGGACCCAGAGAGAGGGACAAGGGGAAGCCTCGAATGAAGGAAGACGGGATCGCAATTAATGCGCCCCGCTGCCGCGGTCGCTCGCCTCCTCCGCCACCGACTTGGACGATGACGAGGGGCGGCACGGGCCGCGGCGCGCCGGCATGACGATGTGCACAGGGCAACAGAGCAGGGACAAATAATGCAAGTGAGGGGAAAAGGAACGGGTCGGGCTGGCCCACGCAGGGGGAGAAGAGGAGAAAGCGAAACCGGGCTTGCCAGGAAAACAAAAAGAGAGAAAGAAAGGGAACTGGGCCCGAGCCCGCGCAGGGAGAAAAAAAGAAAGGGAGAAGCGGGCCGGGGGGGAGGAGGCCCGCCGGGGAAAAAGGAATGGGCCGGGTCGGCGGTTCCCCGACCAAAGCCCAAGTCGATTTTTTATTTATTAATTAATTAGTTAGTTAATAAAAAAAAATTTTTGATTTGATTTTGATTAGTATTATTTTTTATTTTTAATTTTTAATTTATTATTTATTATTTTTTATTATTTATTTGATTTTTTTTTTTAACATTTTAATAGACCATATCAACACAAATGCTCCTAATTTCCATATGCAATGCATTTTGAATAAAAATATTTTTTGTTTTAGGAATTAAATGAATTTAACTCCTAAATTTTGTGTAATTAATTTTTGGGCAAATTTAAAAATAGGTGTCAACAAATGCCCCTCTTTGAAAGTGAGCTCAGAGAGATTGAGTTCGCAGAGATTGAGCTCGTAGAGGTTACATTCAAAGATAAAATGACACCTAAATTTGACCCATGCATGTTCGATGAATGTTATTTTTGGTGAGACCGTGAGTCTCATTTTTATGATGCAATAAGATGATGCATGTTAAAGCAAATAAAAACATACCGGGATTACTTACCTTGTCAAGGGTAGAGTAATTTTCCGTATAATTGATATTGTGTGTCGAGGACCCGAACCTTTCTTCGGTCGCCTTGACGGGGGAAATGGTTTGTCTAGGACCCGAACCTTTCTTCGGTCGCCTTGACGGGGGATTTTGTTTGTCTAGGACCCGAACCTTTCTTCGGTCGCCTTGACTGGGGATTGTTTTGCCAAAGTACCGAGGGTCCTTGCCCAAGGATTTTGACGGTTTGCCTGGTGGGTCCTCGCCATCAGGTCTTGAAAAGCTCAAACGATGAGCACCTCGGGGTCCTCGCCGAGGATTTGGTGGTTTGCCTGCTGGGTCCTCGCCATCGGTCTTGAAAAGCTCAACGATGAGCACCTCGGGGTCCTCACCCGAGGATTTGATGCCTTTGGGTCCTCGCCATCGGGTCTTGGAAAGCTCAAACGATGAGCACATCGGGGTCCTCGCCTCGAGGATTTGATGCCTGGGGTCCTCGGCATCAAGTCTTGGAAAGCTCAACGATGAGCACCTCGGGGTCCTCGCCCCGAGGATTTGGTGGTTTACCCGCTGGGTCCTCACCATCAGGTCTTGAAAAGCTCAAACGATGAGCACCTCGGGGTCCTCGCCCGAGGATTTGATGCATGCTGGGTCCTCGCCATCAGGTCTTGGAAAGCTCAAACGATGAGCACCTCGGGGTCCTCGCCCGAGGATTTGATGGTTTGCCTGCTGGGTCCTCGCCATCAGGTCTTGGAAAGCTCAAACGATGAGCACCTCGGGGTCCTCGCCCGAGGATTTGGTGTGAACAGAGGGAGTCAGTTCCGTGCTCAAAAGGATGAACAGAGGGGTCAGTCCAATGTTCAAAGGGTACCATAACAATTATAGGTACATGGATTTTTGGAACCAGGCATGGGTAGAATATACTTACCTGGATACGTTCCTGCCTCTTAAGGGCATGTCTCCTGTCAGACAAGTTTTTCTTTGTGCAAACACATATGCATTCATTGGAGGAATAGACAACTGAGGCTATTCTTGAATATTGTACGAAATATCTTGACCAGCTAGTCAAGATGCATTTCATTTTCAAAGAAACACCCGGTTTACCTTCTGGGTAGTTTGAAAAGAAATTTGATGATTTTGGGATCGGGTAAGGGCAGAATGTACTTACCTGGGCACGTTCCCGGAGGTTTGATGTATCATCTGCTGAATAACCAACCTTTTTCGGGGCATCTCTCTTGAGATGATAATGAAGGCTTTTCCAGTGCCCGAATTTTTGTACTCTATCACTGGGGATTAAAACTCTGAGCTGTCAAAGATGATTAGCACAAACATACATGCATTCATCAGGGATAGACAAGCTGGGCTGTTCTAGAGTATGCATTTGAGGGTTCATGCATGATGATTTTTACCATGTTTGCATCACCAAAAATCCACCGAGGGTTAATCAAGATAATTTTTTTAAAGTGGACTTTCTCGAGACGATGAACGCAGTGACTTTCAATCGAGAGGACTTTCCACTCGCTCTCATTGAAAAGGGCTGTTTGTCCCGGCCCATTAATGCAGGAACATCGAAAACACTCAATCTGACCGCTATCACATCAACAAGGGTCTGAGTTTTCTCGCAAGCGGTACGACACTGCCAATCTGAGAGGTCTTCTTCAGGGTCGTAATGTAGGCTTGGTCAATGGCTTAACAAAGGTGACTGTTCAAGTCAAGGCCATGAAAGAAAATATTCTGCAATTATCTCCGGGTTTACAAGTCAAGAATCCTGCAAAACGAGATAAAAATAGTCTTGCTCGCACTTCCTCGAGCATTGTTTATAAACATTTGAAATCCCGTGTTAATTCAAATGCCCCAATCAAAAGAGACTTCATGAGGGATGTAACGTGGGTTTGGTTTATGGGATGAGAAACGAAATGATCGTTGGGCTCAAAAATGTGTGTAAGGGTGAGAATTGGTGATCCTCTTGGCATTGTCACCAGTCTTCTTCTCCACCATCAGGATCCTTTTGGAAGACTCCCGGGTAATCTTGTGTTTTAGCATCTTTAACAACTTTTCCTTGGGGAGCTTCGTGTCAAGCATTTTTCTGACACCATTTTATCTCATCATGTAGCGTATCTTTGCCAAGACAGAGTTCCTAAAGTAGGAATTTGTGTGAAAGGAGAACTCAAGTCCGGACCTTTTGGGATTGTCTATTCTCCACCACTTAACAACTTTGAGGTATTTGGGAGCACATTATCCAGAAAATAAAAACTCCTTTCTTCTCATTTTTTTCATCGTTTTTTCTTCTTCTCCATTTCTTCTTCTTTTTTTTTTTTCATGGGCATTGGTCTTGCTTTTACCAGGCACAATTTTTTTTTCATGCCCCTATTTTCAGCATTTTTTTTTTTTGGTGTTGTCGACTAGCCTAAACAAGATTGAACAGAACCATGTTTTTAGGCTCTTGGAGTCTTCATCTTCATTCGGTACTTAAGACCATGATGCTCAAACTGTGGTGACTTTTGCCTTGCCCCGGTGTGGGAGACGATCACCAATTGGGTTCGTATTTAAATGGAATTGTCAACTCAATTGGGCTAGCAAGAGATATAAGTGTATGGGATAGAAAAGAATTGCTCTTCGTCATCCTAAGGCACTTAAATTATCGCGAGAGTTCATCTGCAATAAAAACACTCAAAGATTAAGGCAAGTGAGAACAAGAGAATTTATATTCATCTTTTCACCTTGTGCGAGCTGTTGCGGTGATGATTATAGAAAGTTTTAGATATTACAAACTCTCCATCTTTCTTGTCTTGCTCGGAAAACATCATCATTATCAATAAAATCATTGGCATTCGGACAGGCATTAGTTTGTCTGCTTCTTTCTTGACAAAGCCCTCTTAGTCTCAACTGTCCAACCATCGATGGTGTGCTTGTCTTGGAGGACTCCCTCGAGGATTACTGGGTTCCATGAAAACAACAAGGTCGGCCATGGGGGCAAAGTGACCGAAAGGGAAGGGATGTTTTTCTTATTTCCTCCGAGTTTGAATCCATCCCGTGAGGCTAATTTTCCTCAAGCTGCCCCAATGTGGGGTGGTTCTTGACAGGGATAATTTGAAAGGAATCTCCGAGTGTATGGGCTCACAAATGGTCAAGAAAAGGATCAATGGTAGTGTATGGGGCAGAGAAATGAACCGCCTCTCGTCACTTTGGCTACCGCACCTTATCACGAGAAATCCTTCACCTTGTAGAAATGAAACTCTTTCACTCCTCTTGCAAGAGTTTGGTACGTGAGAATGTGTATAGACCAAGGGTTGCCTCTCATCACCCCTCGACACACCTCGCTCAATACACGGAGCGATTCGACACCATTAAATGCCGAATTGTCAAGATTTTCACATGGAATTGGTGAATTAAAGAGGTAAAATTACTCGCAAGAGTCCCTTCCATGTAATGCATTTGAGGAAGAAAATAGTATCTATTTTCTTTAATTATTTCTTCCTTCTTGTTTCTTTTTACTCTTATGAGAAAAGTTTCTTTTTAGGGAAAGAAATACTTACCTATCTTTGGGACAACGGGGCATACCGCAAGGTAATAAGAAAGATCGCGTTAATGAATGGGCTTTTTAAAGGGAAGGAATTGGAAACGATACAACATTACTCTTCGTGATTCCCTTCATTGGAGATTTGACCGACAACTCCTTGAGTTTTCTCGGATGCCGATGATTTCATTCGACAAAAACATGAGCTTATGTTAGAAGTGAGATGATTGAGGGTAAATTGAGAACGATACAAATTACCCTTCTTCCATTTTGCCTTCAAAGCTAGTAGAGTCTTTTCTCCTCTTTACTTTGTTCAGCCTTCTCTGGCCTCAGTCTGCTTCTCCATGCTCTTGGTCTCAAGCTCGAATGAAATCCTCTATAATTAGGGGTGCCTCTAGTTGGAAAGTCCTATTGTCGGTGCATGTTGTGCCAACGCGGTTCTGGCATGCTGAGGCATTTCTAAAAAATCCTCTGATTCCCGACATGTACAGGGCATGTGCAATTGCTTGCATGGGGATCTTCGCAGCAAGGCTAATCTCTACTTTAAAGGTCTTTGACCCATCCGGGCATGACTGGGCGTTGAGACCTCCATGATTGATGAGACTAGAATTGACTCTATCTTGTCATATGCAAAGTCCTTTCCAGTTGCTTGCACAAGATCTCTATTCAAATTTAGCCTACATAAAAGGAAAGAATGTGTCATTTCTAAGTTAAAGTAGATGAACTTTAGGAACGAAATACATCTTTTTTTACTTAACTGGAAATTGCATGCCCCCTAGTCTACTTTCCAAATTAAGCACTTTTTTGTTGTGTTTCATTTGAGAAGTCCCAACATTGGTGTCCTATCTGGCCTGCTAGCACGTCGGAGTCTAGCATACTTCCCGGTTCATTATCTGCAAAAGAAAAGGGATAGAATATTATTTCCAAAATTTGTTGAGGAATGAGACATACCTCTTTCTTTCAAAAGGAATAATCTTTTCTCGATTTGTCCCCGACTTTTGTACGAAATGACGTTTCGCTCATTATGGTGTCAAGGAATGCTCAGCACTCCCTCTGACTCTCTGGAATTGATATCTCATACTAAAAGTAATGAGATTTGCCCCACACTTCATTTTGAAGGTTGGTTGATCTTTGCTCGATTTGTCCCTATCGACGAGTTGGTCCAGTAGCATCACTAGGTCCGATGTGCTCTCCGGTTGTGCCGTTTTCAATGTCCCTTTTGTAATAACAAATCAAAAAGGAATATGCTCGAGACACGAAATGAGCGAGTTAGAAAAACAAATAAGGCTATGGATCATGCACGTTCTTCCATCACTATTCTTTTTTTACCTTTTTGGAAAATGATAAAACACTCGTTTTATTTTCAAAAGCATAAAAATAAGGAGGTATGAGGAAGCCCGGCCTCGTAACACTTTCCTTTGCATGGTCGGATATCATCAACGGGCGGTTTGGTGTACTACCTCATGCCCTCAAAACATTATTTGTTTACAATACATATATTTACAATCTCAAGATAGAGAGAGTTCAAAAAGACATTTCTTCCGGCAGAAATGATGACAAAAACAAAATACAAGGATAGCCCCCTTTTCAAGGATTCATGCGAAAAAGATGAGAAGGGTTCTACTCAAGTGGGCTTGCACCCATTCCCTTCACCGGTCTCGAATGAAAAAGTCTCGTTGTCCAAAGGTTTTTGAATTGATGCTTGAGAGTATAGCACCCATCGCTTAAATGCCCCACCTCGCCCATGTGATAATCACACTTTTTAGACGGATTGTAATTTGAAAAGTTCTCGTGATTAGGTCGCTTTGGTTCGGTGAAAAGCAGTCCCTTCTTCCGAGTATTGCCAAAGATCCGAGACGAAGATCCCGGGAGGGGAGGAACTGCTCCTACTGTTTTGCTTTTGTGATAGAGGGATATTGGGTTTGTATTGTTCACATTGCATGAACTTTGGGCATAGGGTGCTCAATTCCTTAGGATCAGGAGACTCGTGGACATTGTCAACCATGACATCTTTACCTTTCTGGTTGACACTGGAGGGCTCCATTTGAATCACCCCTGGTCTTGGATAGCAAAACGGAGTCATGGCGAGTTGGTCCAAGCTGACTGACAGGTGTTCCACTTGTTTTGAGAGCTGTCGAAGAAAGGTGAAGACTTGCTTCATTTCGGTCTCCATTTTATTGAGACGGGCATTTTCTTCGGCCATTTTTTGTAACTACACCGTGAAAAACGCTCCAATAAATAAGTATAATGCCCAACAAAGAAGCATTTTATGACTTAGTCATAATATTATTGCATATTTTTTTTATTTGCAAAGAAAAAAATAAGCAAAAAGGGTTTTATTAATATTACATTACAGCGGCGTCCCCGGGTTCGAACCCCGGTTGCCTCGGACGTTCGCTTCACCCCGGATACCACCGGGCCAAAGGCCGCGATGGTCTCATGGAAGCGCAAAAAATTTATTTATAGAATAAAAATTGGTCCGAGTTATATTAACCCAAAAATACTTTTAAAGATGAAAATCAAAACCCCGAGCATAAATATTGAGGAAATATACAAAATAGGGCTTTTAACAAAAAGGGTGCCCTTCCCAGATGCTTATGCCATAGACAATGGAGAATCTACAGTTTCTTGAGCTGCTTATTTTCATGGACAAGCTCCATAACAAACGTATTCCTTGTCTATAGACCCACCTGCAATCAACGAGTGATTTAACAAAGAACAAATCAATTAAACAAGTAGGCTATATAATAAAATGAGAAAGGGATAGAATATATACCTTTCCTTGAATCATGGCAATCACAATGACATACACATGAGGAGTGAGGCTCGATTTCTATCTAGACCCGGCTTAGCAAAATGAAATTAAAAGGGTGCCCGACCATCGCAGCCTCGCGTTGGTGTCAAGTCCTTTAACCTTGGTTGAATTGAAAGAAATATCTTATAGTCATGCGAATAGCGGCTAAAGATATTTCTTTACGATTTTAGAAACAAATTTCGGGAAAAAAAAGGCAACCTCTACATCACGGACTCGCGTTCGAGGTCGATCTTTCTTAACACCATCCTAAAATGTCCTATCGCGCCCAGGTCCGGCAGCGTGGTTGTGTGTGCAACGGTGTAGTGCTAAATCATTAAAACATGCACAACAATTTATAAACAACCAATTCGAACCTGCAAAACAAATAACACCTCAATGTCAGGCTCATACCTGGAATCCTTGCTGCCAAACAAAAATTATTTTGAACAGGGTAAAAATTTTGGCTTAAGTCCACTTTTAAAAACCAGGTCCCAATTGGAGTCACCCGGTTTGTCGCGACCGAACTCCCGAGCCCTCTTTTGGACAACATGCAAAAAGGAGGGGGCTCGCCTGGTACGTGCTAAGTCTAGGTTCAGGACTTAACTCGGGCTCTCCCAAGCCCATACCATATCGCGACTTAGGGTTTAAGTATTTAACATGCAAGTGGTTTACATCAAGGAGTCGCCACTAATCGATTTGGGGTGGGTCGATTAGAAACCCAAATAAGATGACGGGAGAATCACCTTATTCCTACGAACCAGAAATTAACCGAGTTCGGGGACTTGGTTACACTAGTTGGATAACTAATGCCCTTTCGGTACCATTTTACCCTGTTCATTTTTTGAAAACATTTATCGTGCAATTTTGGATTGATTTTGGGACCTTTCTCCTAACATGTGAGGTGATCAAGCGAGTGCATAATCGAGAGCGATTAGCGATCAAGAACACAATAATTCATGCAACCTAATGTTCTAACCTTAACTAAATCGGATGACATTCAAAAACACAATAACTTCGTGCAATTGTATTAAAAACATGCACAATAACACGACGGTAATAATAAAACATGCAACAAATTACCGTGCGATTTCGCACTTGTTTAATTTAAATAAAACAACAACATGCATAATTATAAAAGATTAAAACACTCAAATAAGTCACACATAAAAAAAAATTAGATTTTTTTTTTCGAAATTTTTTTTTTAAAATTTTTTTAATAAATAATTTTTTTTTAGAGGAAAGATAAAAAAAAATTTTGAAAATTTTTTTTTTTTTGAAAATTTTTTAAAAGGAAAAAAGGAAAAGAAAAACCCTTTTCCTATTTTTTTTAATTTAATTTTTTAAAAAAAAACTTAAATACGGAAAAAAAGAGAAAATAAATAAAAAAATAAAATTTTTAATTTTTTAATTTTTTGATTTTTAAATATACTTTTTAAAATAAAATAAAATAAAAATTTAAAAAAAAAGGTCTGGTCGGTCGGATCCGGTCAACGGATCCGACCCGGCGCCGACCGGCCGGATCGATTGATTCGAATCGGTCGGATCCGACCCGTCAATCGGTCCCGACCCGGCGTTGACCGAGCCGGATCCGTTGACCGGGGTCGGATCGGCTTGACCCGAATTCAACAGATCCGTGGGGGGGCCGCCGTGGGGCCAAAATTGCCGCCACGGCCCACCCAGTGCGGCCCGCCCCCCCAGACGCCTCTCGGCCACCACCAGCTGCCGCCGATCGCCGCCCGCCGTCCGGCCGCCGGTTCGCCGGCCGGCGAGACAAATCAGAGTCGGCTTCTCCGGAAATTTTATCGAATAAATTAGCGGGCTTGCGCAAAGGGGCGACCGACTGTTCGCAACTCTGTCGACCCAGCCACTCAACACCTTTGGTGAAGAGCGGTATTACCGCGGTGGAGACGATGGTATGGGCGGGGAATGTAGCGGTCGGCCAGTAGCGAGTCCGGCGGACAGCGTGCAAAAGCGAGGGGAGAGCAGAGAGGTGCTTCGGCGGAGGAGGGGCTCACTTGCGATTCGACGGTGCTGCGGCTAGGCGTCTTGGCCCGGGTTTGAAGGCGGCAGCTGACGCCCTGTTCAGTTCTTCTTAGCTCCGGACTCTGATCCTCTCCTGTCTCTCTCTCTGTCTCTCTATGTCTCGTTCTCTCTCTCTATTTCTCTCTCAAAATTACTTGGAGCCAGCCGGTGTTTCCAAGGGTTGCTGAGTGGAAACACTTTCGAGAGACCAATGAACCGGAATTTGGGCGGTGAGCCAGCTGAACTCCTCTCACTACTGTTGCTCTCTTTCTCACATTGCTCTCTCTCGTTTTTGGAAAAATGGCCAACCCCTCTCTCTCTCTCTCTTCCTGGTTTATAGAGGGCTTACGACGATCATGTCTCCTCCCCCACGCCTACCCGACGACGGCCGCGACCGCCCCGCATCTCCCACTCCGCCACAGGCCGGTGCAGAGGGGGAGGGTTCTCGGGCGCCAGAGGAGAAATCGCGGGACCGAGAGGAGGAGGATAAGGGGAAGCCCCGAATCCCGGAAGACGGGATCGGTATTAATGCCGCCCCCTGCTGCCGCGGGTCGCCTCGCCCCCCCGCCACTGGCGACGCATGACGAGGGGCGCCGCCCGCGGCCGGCATGACGATGTGCACAGGGGCGCAACAGAGCGGGACAACGACGCTGCTGAGGGGAAAAGGAAACCGGGCCGGGCCGGCCCAGCAGGGGGGAGAAGAGGAGAAAGCGAATCACGGGCGGAAAACAAAAAGAGAAAAGAAAAGGAATCGGGCCCGAGCCCACGCGGGAGAAAAAAAAAGGGAGAAGCGGGCCGGGGAGGAGGCCCCAAGCCGCCTAAGAAAAAAAGGAACGGGCTGGCCCTCAGCGGCTCCGACCCGGCCCAACTCGATTTTTATTTATTAACTAATTAGTTAGTTAATAAAAAAAAATTATTTGATTTTGATTATTATTATTTTTTATTTTTATTTTTTATTTTTATTTTTTATTTTTATTTTTATTTTTATTTTTATTTTTATTTTAACATTTTAATAGACCATATCAACACAAATGCTCCTAATTTCTATATGCAATGCATTTTGAATAAAAATATTTTTGTTTTAGGAATTAAATGAATTTAACTCCTAAATTTTGTGTAATTAATTTTGGGCAAATTTAAAAATAGGTGTCAACAAATCCGAATAAGCAAGTGTCCTTCAAACAGGGCACCATAGCCTATATGGAGCTGATCACGCAAGATGGTTGCATCTCCAAGCTCTTCGCCTTAACTTCACTCACTCACAGAGTCTTGTGCAGCAGGTTCGCTTTATTGGGTACCAAATCTAAGGACATCAAAGTCATACTCAAGTCACAATCGGACATGCAGGCACATCTGGTTGTAGGCTGCATTTCGGCGGACCGGGTAGGGGAAGCTGATGTGTGCACTGCTTCCTATACTCCAAGAGAGAGGGACACGTCTAAAGGAAAAATCATAGCAGTAGTTCAATCTCTAATTGATAGTGGCATTGATATTAAAGTTTATCTTGACTGATTTTCCCTCCTTCAGCATGATCTTGTTTATGTGCACAACTCCTAATAGGAATGTACTGACATCTTTGACAATTTGTTTAGAATATGCGGGATGTGGTGTCAGTTCTTTTGCTGGTTATATATAGATAAGAGTGACTGTTTGTTTGACAATAGCGGATTCAGATTTTGTTTTGGCTTTGTTGAAACATTTACCTTGATTCTTGGATGAGTATTGTGATAGATATCATAGCTTCATATATATTTCTCCAATTTTACATAGTGTGGACATTGACTCCAGCATTTGAAACATTATGGATGTCGATGCCATGATGGTTACTTTCATTTGTCTTCTTTTAGCGGACAATTGTTCACAAGATTAGGTCCACAGCTCTTGACGGTCCAAAGTACCATTATCATATGGATCGGGAAGTAATATCCCACTCAAGTTATCATAACTCAAGTTAGTTTAGTTAACTAATCAATTCTTTTTATTTCAATTCATAGCTTGTAGATACATAGATGTCACTTTGCTTGCCTTCGTGACTTGATAATATATAATCAATCAACTCGATATAAAATGATTTGGTTCTTGTATTCTGTTGGGTTCATCAACGAAAAACAATTCAGCGGAATATAGAACCCTAGACAGATCCATGTGTATATTGAAATCGAAAGGAATTTGAAACGTACCTTTTGCAGATCAAAGATAAATCGACAACGGATTGTGTTCGGATTAGCGCCCCAAGTGTTGCGCCTCTTTCGGTATCCACACACACGAACGGAATTCTCCAACGATCCACGTGCTAGCGGAAGATCTTGAAGTTTTCTTTTTCAACGCCTTTTTGATTTTTCGATCTTTGTCGAAAAAAAACCCTCGATAGAAAATGATTCTCTATCTATTTATACAGCCTCATTATCCAAATGGAATTAAAAGAAGTGGGCCAAGCGATTTGGGCCCACGTTTAATCGTATATCTCATAACGCATACGACCGCATAGATAATTTAAATGAGAGAATAAATTAAAATCTACTTCTTAAGTAGATCAAGGCGCATAAAAAATATTAAGTCCGTTCACTATTGTGTGCGACCACAGGGTTCACTAAACATTAGCGAAACAGCTCAAAACTCTTTTTTGCCCCACAAGTCATAAGCGGTCTCTAACAAGACATTATGACTACCTAAGTATAGTGAAGGTCGATTTTTCCGACACAACCTAATCCACAACTAATATTAGAGTATGAACATTGATTGATTCCTAGGGCAGATCACTAACATATTCTTGTAGAAAATTTTGACGCTAAATATAAAGTGTTGTTTAGTCATTCTTTTTGTTCTATTCCCGAGTTTGACTATCTTGGACAAGAAGAGTAGGCCTCATTGAAAAATGAATTTATCTGATCTGCTGCTTTTGAATGTTGATTCTTGCTGATTTACTTTGGTGGAAACTGAGAAAAACTTTTTGTAAAATTTGATGCCATTCTAGTATCCCTATGTGTTTTTACCACAACAGTAGTATTGACCATGCCGATGTGAGAGTCTCTCTAAATTGCAATGAGTTCAAGCTAGAACTAAGGTCCACTCAACTACTAAGCATACTGCAAAAAGCAGATGATCTAAGGATCACTTAGCTACTGAGCATATTGTAATTTCATATGTTCATCGGAAGGTTAGTATTATGAAGAAAGGCTCACTTGCTAGTTGCCATTATCAGATAATGTTTGAACTCTGCTCTTCTGCTTTTGTTGTAGTTTAGATGTATTCATAGCTTCTTGGTGCTTCATCCTCATAGCTCTTTCCATAAGCGCCAATATAGGCTATTTAATTGTTTCTTAATTGGATTAGGAAGTGATATTCTCTCCTAGCTAGGGAAAAATACATTTGGGGTCCACAACCTTAAGAGTTCTTAGTAATCTGACTCTTCAAATGTTTCAATGAGTTCACAAAATACTTCAAATAGCTCACAACCTTTTAGATATGTGCGCTGTACGACCGACTTTTTGAGTTAGATATCAAGTGTGCGAAGGTTAGGCTTTGATATCATGTGGCAGGGAAATCATCCGGGTTAGTTTGTCTTCATAAAGAAGACTATTAATTCAGTGAGCTCTTTGGCCTGCCTTTCATGATATGAAGAGAGAGAGAGAGAGAGCATGGCTAAGAGCGGCTAAGAGCAGTTCATAACTAGACGACATTGATCTTGTATCCAATTATGCAACTTCTATTAGAAATCGAAGTAATCAAATTTCCAACCTAAATCAGATCCTTTGGTGACCGAAATGAGTTTTAGCAGTCAGATAGTGACTCGATTTTGTCTTTGGACGTCTATTCCAATCACTTCACCATTTTCTTTCACTTGCTTTTGATTGGACAATATTAAATTGAGATAAAGGCATTGATCACCAATAAATTATATGTGCAATCTCTTGGCTTGGATTTGGGTTCAACTTAACCAGGAATGCTCAAATATAGGATTAAAGATCCACGAAATATGATAAGACTTTTGGAGGGGCAAAAGACCCCAGGATAAAATAAGACTTATTATCACATTTATACATATTAACTCGAGATTATCATTCCAATCGAAAGTGACTTTAATTATTGTGATATTTGAATATGTCTTTCCACGGGGTAAATTGCTAGACGTCTGATGTCACGTATAACTCTTATAACAGTTAAGATTCTTTAATCTGTTGATTTCATTAGGGAGCATGAAGCTCAAGATAGGATTGAGTGATCCAATCATATTCGTGCACTTGTCAAAAGTGTAATTTGAACTGTCATGCCTGTGACTAAACAAATTAAAGACTTCTCTAGCTATACATTATCGAGAAACACAATTTCTTGAGTATATATAGTCTCCTTTTAGTCTTTAGAAAAATACGGTGTTAAAATATTCATCGAATGCTCTCATTGCCTTCACCAGGCAAACACTAATTTATGCATTTACATGCTAGCTCAATAATTTTGCCAATTTTACCTTTATTGTTAAGAATATGTAATTAACTAGCATTTCAAAGACCGACATGTCATTATCTTTCATGTGCTTATGCTCTCCTGGATAGATTAAGTCCAATTGCACGTGTTGGACCGGGAAGGGAACCGAGGGGTCAATAATTTCTTGAATAGATAATTTGTCCATAAAATACTTAGTGTCATAATCTGTATCCGTACCATTATACGAAAAGGGAGATGCTACTTTTAAAGGTAATAATCTGTCTATATTACCCTTATGCCTATATTTAATGTATATGTAATATCGCAATAAAATGAATCTGATGATTAAAATTTTGAGTAAGATGCTCGTAGTTACAAATCTAACAACTTAATAAATTCATAACTAATCGACATCCAAATCTTTTTCACTTTTTCAATCATTTCGCCATTTTATCATGGGCACTGTCTCTTTTTTTTTTTTTTTTTTGCACACACGAGCATGTGCCCTGTTCTTCGAATGATAATTCTTGCCATTCAAAGGAGCATGGGCATTTACTAACCGGCTATACCACGAGGCTTTCCAAGGTGCAATAAATTAAACATCGAAAGAAATAACGCTTCAAAATCTCATC
>JAMXDD010000007.1:25527679-25618823 GCA_024733475.1 Syzygium grande
GTTAAATGTCGTAGGGGCTACCGATGTCGGGGTGAATCGATTCTAGGGTCGGAACTTGTGATTAATTCGAAAGGTCCTGGCTCAGATTTTCTTTTTGGAATTAGAATCGAGCCAGATTACACATGGACCCGGCTTGGAATCGAATCTGCCGATGGTCGATTCATTAAGTCTGGTTCCCGATTTTATCTCGGTAGCGGGGTTTAATTTGCGAGGGTTATATTATAGTTATTATGAATTTTTTTTATTTATTATTAGTTTCCAATGGTCTATGGTTACTCGAGTGAGAATGCACTCTAACCTCGTACAACGAGCTCGTGGGATTGACTCCGTAAGGTTGCAACTTTCTAATGAGGTGTCAAATCGGATCTGTATCGGCTCAACCTTAGAATTGTATGATGGCTGTTTTTAAGGTTTATACTTGGTCTAATTCTACTGTTAAACCAAGATCAATGCTGATCCCTAAACCGATGCTTATAAACGATAATGTTAATTGAAATTAAATTTATTTGATTTATTTATATTAAATAAAATCCTTTCTCTCTCTCTCTCTCACCTTTTTCAACTGATATGAAAGTAGTTTTCTTTTTCAACTGATTGGCCAGTGAACTCCCACTCTGCCTATTCTGTCTCGGGTAGACAGCTTGCTTATTAAGCAGTTCAAGCCCAGAAGGAAACGCAAACTTAGGCGCATTAGGCTGAAACCAGATGAGCCTGTGCCATTTAACTGTCTTCGTCCTGTTTTGAGTCGAACTCCGATCATCAGCTCGAGTAAACGAGCCAGACGTGGAACCAGTGGACAAGACCCTATCAGGTGAACAACTGGGATAGATATGATCACGAACCGCGGCTTGAATCTCGACCAAACGTTCAGACCTTGTCAATGGCCATAGCCATTTGTACCCTCAGTAACCACAACAGATTTAGCATATGATTTCAAGGCGACGTCATTTACCACTCTTCCAGGATGCGTGTCCACCAGAATGCCATTAGCATGCCAGTTATGGAACTAAAGTGATACGCTTCTATCATCCCCGATAAGATACTTGATACGAGGTTTTAAAACAGACGTTGCTTTGAGTAACTTGTTCCAAGTATGGCTACTCTCGCCAGATGGATTCACTTCCCAAATGGACTGCCCTTCAAGCAAAAAACAGTCGAGCACGGCCACCCAAATGGGTCCAGCCTGCAGCAATATCTCCAAAAGTTTTGCAAGATACAAGCAAGATTCCAAGGCCCCGGTTTCCTCTTATCCTAAACTACTCTCCAAGTTCGGCAGACATGACAACTTCTGAACCTCAAGCATTTTCAGATTTTCCCTTCCAAAGGGAGACAATACAGATGCTTCTAATCATTTTGACAATGTCGTTTGGCAACAAAAAAATTTCGCCCCAAAATTCGCCAAGCTGTAGATTACTTCCTTTACGGGTCGCAACCTTCCAGCTGAAGAGAGATGCCTAACTGTCCAAGGACTCATTCGAAGAGTAATCTTCTATTCAAAGGCTTGCACTCTCCATTACTTAACCTTGCTGAAATCACAGGAAGGCCAAGGTATCTAACTGGCAATTGGCCATTTCAAAAGCTACTGAGAGCTACGATCTCATCCACCTGCTGCCGCTCAATGCCAGCTGGATATATTGGAGTCGTTTGGGGGTTAAGACTAAGACCTGGCATGTCCTTAAGTCTCTGCAACAACGCCAGAATTTCATTTTAAGAATCCATATCCCCCTTTAGAAAAGATCATCGAAATCGTCAGCAAAACTCAAGTAAGTTTCACCTTAGAGCACTAAGAACGGTATTTTGATCTGCCTTCACTTGCAGCATTATTGAACTGTTTTGGGAAGGGTCCGCCTGCCTTGGTCCTTTCTCACCCTTGAAGAAGAAGCCCTCAAGGCCACCCTCCAATGTCATAAGATACAGAGGAACGCTCTGTAGCTTAACCCAAACAAATAGTCTTCACACCAGAGACCTCCAAACTTTGCACTTCAGGCTTCCATTTTCTCAGCACAAGCGGATAGTGCGCAATGTTCTGGAAGAGGGAAAGTTCATAAGGAACATTCCATTCTCAATCTCCTCTTGTCCCCACAACATATTCACCGTAGATGAAACAAATCCAATACTCAATTTCTTGCCAAGAACTTGCCCTTCAAGAGAAGAATTCCACTTTTCAGCGCTGTTATCTACGACAGCTTTAGGAACTAAAACGTGCTTAACACCGTAAGCAATTTTAGGTAGGTGGCACGTCGTGCGTGACGTCCTAGATTGCTGATACGCTCATTTCTTTAAAGTTCGTCTTCAGATCATACTGTCCCCCCAATAATACTATTTTGGTTCTCTTCCTATTTCTTCCGTTAGAACTCACTCTCACAATCATCTAAGCGCTTTTCAATGATCAAATAGGAAACTTTGCAAGTCTTGCATGAGTTTCAATGATAAAGATGAATTGTTTCCATTTCGATTGTGGGCAGATGAAAGCAAAACTGCTGAATTTAGGAAAAGAAAATTCATGCATCTCTTTTCTCACCTAGAAAATATTTTCTGGAAAATAAAGTCTCAAAGCGGTCTTAGCTACGAGTCTGCAGGAACTTGGTGGAATGTCACCTGGAAAATAAGATCGCACATTGGCGATAGAAGAACCTTGACCATATACTGTCGAGACTGTGGGCTTTGTGACTCTAATGGTGACAATATAATATTACAGATCAATAACAGCAAAGCCGACGGGAGAAACTTCGGATCTTGCAAACTAAGTAAAATACTCACAAATTGGGTAAAGCAAAGAAAAGTCTGCTAAGTATATCAGAGAAGTAAACTGATAAATCAAGGGATGATAGGTTGGTTGGGACAAACAGAATGCCGAACAATTCTTGAAGAAGGAAACGAAAGGCTTACAATGCTTGAAGAAAAACCCTTGTTTTGTGGTACTTCCTAAGATCAGCTTGCATGATCTATACAAAGAAGACACGTTCTATTGGCAGCCCTATCTTGATGGTGCACAACTTTAATCAAAAAATGAAAGGGTAATCAAGAAAACACAACAGTGAAAAATTGCAGTAATTAGACATTATTCTAAGTTGATGCATCTAGGGCAGCTTACCCTTAGATGCTTCGGAGAAATTTGGTGCTCCCTGAACAAGACATTCTCATCCACCCAAGACAATCACCGCACATCAAGTATCATGACTTTCCTCCTTTATTTGTTGATACTTCGCACGTGATGATTGGCTTGGGTGGATGAGAGCTTCGTGCTCCTGGAGCACCCAAAATTCTCTTGGGCGATGGGACTTTCCATGTATATAGCTTAATAATGCGCACAATTGAACATTGCTGTTCTCTTTGCAGCCACAATGCGCCGAACCGATCCCCACTTCACTACAGCACGGATCTTACACCATGCCGCTCTGGGTTTCGAAATCCTAGAATTCCATACTCCGAAACCTGTGCCAGATGGACAGATCCCGAAATCTGCCCCACTGCTCGATCCGATGACAAAAGTATGCTCCCGTGTCCACATCCAATTGCCAGGGATCGGAGATGGCACTTTAAATAGCTCCTCAGGAGATGAATGGTTCCGTGCAAATGGTCCATGTGAGTAACCAGGATGATGACTGCTTTCGCTGGCACTAAGATCGGACGAAAAGTCCTCCCTTGCTAAGCTGTCTAGTACAGTCTGATTAATAATTTTCGCCGTAATATGATTCTGTGGCTCCAGACAATCTATTTGTCTGTTCTCTGTGACATTGTAGCAGTGCAATGTTGAAGCCAATGAGTAATTAAATTCTGCTGTCACTTCTGGTCCATCTGAATAAAGGTGCGGTTCGTTTTCAGCTACCATAGAGATGCAAAATGATGGATGTGCCGATAAAGAAATAGGAACAGTAGACTATGGAAGATTAAGAAGGCCAAGACGAAAAAGATAGTAGTAATATAACATCACAATACCTTGGTTTACCACTGTGTAATCTAGATGATGAAGAAGCGGGCTCAGTCCAATTAACGACTCTGTAGGCAAGTTGGTCAGGGCACTTGGAGGAGTGATGCTGGGTAAGGCATTGAGCGGCACCCATTGATTCTTGTTATAGTAAGCTTGCCTTCTTAAGTTCTGCACCAAAATCTGTTGACCGAGCAGCAGATTCAATCAAAGTCAAAATCAAACGAATACTTAAGAAATTTTAAGCGAAGTGGTTGTGGTGTGTATTCTGCCGTGTAAATGGAGAAGAACGACATGTACAGGCCCTTCTATAGCTCCAGTTAGATTGACACTCTGCTACTTGATATAAAAGTTTCAGGTTATGATCTATGTACCTTCTGAGAGTGGGTCAATTTGTCCAGCGACTGGTAAGTTTGGCCGTCCACTGTTGCTTGAGCAACTTTCATTACCGAATTGAACACTATACTGGCCTGGTTCGAAGCTTGGTAGTAAGCATACATCTTGCTATAAATCGACAACACAGGTCCTGGCATGTTTGACCATTGTCTCCCATATCCGGTCAGTGACCCGATTGCCAATTATCTGAATTAACATTGCACAACACGAGAAGTAGCATGATTTGATAGTTAAAATGCTTAGAATAACGTGTACAGAAAAGGGAGATTAGCACGGATTGATGAGAAATGGTCACTACGTTTTTCAGAGAGGATGCATCGGCTTCGTACAGCTGGAGGAAATCTTGAACAGTGTTGATTCCTCTTGAAGTCATGCGCTTCTGTAGAGCGCCGTCTTTGGCTACTTTCTCTAAACGCCACACTTCGTCGCTCAGAGATGGAGGGTGGTGCTTCTTGTTCACTGCACATAACAGAGAAAACTTGTCAATCTCTAAGTCTTTTTTTAGGTCCCCAAATAGATTCAAGAATTAGCGGTTACAAATCAAAATGTTATCGTAAAATAAAAGGCAACGAAACCAAGGCATTGCAAACTTACACACTCCTCGATGATCTTTAACGACGAAAGTTTCACTTCTCGCTTCCCTTATTCTTATTTCTGCAGTAACCTTTTGAACAGCTCGAGCTCCTAATCTGAATTTCCTACATCTCATCCAGCTCGAGTTGTCAGTGATGATCAAATTACGGAGGCAACAAATTCCTCCTTGCAACATCGCAGCCAGCTCCCCCGGTTATCAATGGCCTTTTCCCTGCCCTTTCACGAGTGATATTGCCATTGAATTCCTTCTCGGTCCAATCCTCTTCCTCGTCTGACCCGAAATCTCCATTGAGGACGACGATTTCGATCTTTATCGAAGATAGGGGGTTGCTTGTAACCCTCTCATTTGTCCTACCATCAACTAGTTCGATCCTAAGAGGAGCACCATCCTCGGCTTCTATCTGACTGCTAGTGAAGATGGCTCCTGGTAATTTGGTTAAAAATTGCAGTCGCAGACTGCTTTCTTCAGAAGTCCCAACGGGATTAGATGTTGCTCTACGATATAGATTAGACATACATAAATACTCGTGGGCGAGAGGGATGTTAAAGTGTCGATATGATATAGCAAAACAAGTTTTCTTGAACTTGAAACCAGCTTACTGTGCCTAGTATGAAAAAAACTAATACGAAACAAGATTCATATGGCTTCCTCCGATTCGCAATCAACCTTGGAGGTTGATGCAGAAATACAAGGAATACTGACCTTAATGATGGATCATGAAAGCACGGGATTGCACGTTCCACTTCCTCCCTAACCTGCTTGATGCAGAATGTAACTCAGATTTGAAGTGAAATTTTCTAATAATACGAATAGTTTAGCCTTTTTAGCATCACAAACACAGACAGGTGATTTCGTTAGATTACATGCAGAGCAGATCTAATTTTCCTAGGATGCCATGTTTTTAAATTCAAGGAACTTCTGGATAGCATACCGATCAAAATAAATGAGGAAGCACTGGTTTGACCGTTAGATAAAAAGATTCATTCCCTTCATGAAAAAAAGAGGTAACGGGAAAAAAAAATTCTTCAATTTTTTGGAATTTAGTTATGAGAAGAGGATTCACAGATCTTTAATCCATGGAAATGCACCCAACAAACAAATCACTTCAGAAACAAATATCTGAAGCATTCTTAATATAGAATAGAAAAGCAGGTTAGGTCTTCATGAAGAAACAAGACATGGACAAAAGCCTCCGCATCTTTGGGATGAAAAGTATTTGCCCGTGCCATCTATTTTGGTGATTATAATGGAAGTGACCGAGATTAAAATGCCCACTTTGCTGACCAAACATCTGAGTCACCGCTAGAAAACAACCTTCTCAATAGAAATCAGAACTACATCCACGACATGCTGACTGAACATCACTAAGCCAGACGAAATGAATCGTAATATCCTATAGAAAAACGAAGAGTCACATGCTAAGCATAACAGTAATAACCATCAATCAATTTGCGAAGAACCAGACTTGAGTTCTTCTCAAGCAACACAACCAGTGATTGATACACGTAGCATACCACTTTCCGAAAGATAGGCTCTAGAAAAGATACAAATTCATCTGGCGACAGCCCTCCGCTCACATTCCTGAAATTACTGCAAAATAATCAAGAATAGTAGTAATTCACAGTCACAGACACTAAAATTGGAATTCAATGGTCCCTAATAAAGAACTCTACTTAATATTAGGCCTTTTTGTTGATCCTCCAGAACCACCCTCCTGATCCTCCTCCTGTAGTTGCCTCTTCAACATCACCAGAGAATCAAAAACACTTAAGATTCATGTCAAAAAATTTGTAAAACTTTCTGCTAAACCAGCAGAAATATATAGGGCTCAAGTTTGGCCCACCACAGAAACGGAAGGTACAATGAAACTTCAAGTTTGAAACCATTAACAAACGACATGACATTCAGTATAAAAAAATTAATACTTTTTGGTTTCCAAAAAGCAAAAGAACCGACCAAAAACAGGTCAAATCTTCAACGATTGCGTGTGCCAATACTACATTTTGGACACTTCCAAGAGCCGAGAACTCGGCCTTTTGACTGATCGACTGAATTCAGGACGGACACCCAAGAATTGCACTACAATTACCCCATAAAAACCAAAGATCAACTGACCAATCAACCGTGCCAAATGATTGATAGCTACGTTAATGGCACAATCTAGGATATTCCCACATAAAAAAATGTCCTTTTTGAATGTCTTCTCGATGTGGGGCTTGAGAGAGAGTGACAAGTTACAGCCACAAGGTGGCATCGACGCGTAACGGAGTAGACGATGAACGAGAGAGAGGATCGAGAAAGCTTTCGGAAGTTACAGGCAAAGTTTCAGAGCAACCGCGTTCCATAGAACGATCAAGATTTTGAACTTCGACCGTTGCCCATTTCCTTCAGCTGAACTTCTCTGTAAGAAGTCGTTGGGTTCAGCGTTAAAATATCAGGTTGTCTTGTGGGATGAGCGTATGTGGGCATTATGTGTATATTTTCCTCGCTTTGTCGAAAAAGGGTTTCCAACGAGCAGAGTTTGTCGCTGTCCGTGCCTGAATGTATGGTCATGCATGAATCGGGATTTCACTTTCCATGCTTAGATTATGATCCACCATGAAAAATAGTGAGGCCATAGTTACCCATAAGGAAAGAAGAAGAGACAGAATGTTCATGCGTGCTAAAGTCAAGTGTTTCGACATGACGTTTGGTAGTCAGGACAAGTATTGAAATGGGACAGGACATTAATGTGGACATATCTAATCTTATCAAGTATTTTAGTACGCTTTTGGATATGACTGAGAAACAAAATAATCAATTAGATTGAAAAACTGAAATTGGAGTTGAAACCCATTCGATCCCATTTATTGTATCATCCGAATTCCGATGTGGATTAGTACACGGGGTCCTATGTGTTTGGGGGAAATCACGGTCGAAAGGCATGGGCGCAACAAAGAAAAAAGGGAAGAAGAGTATGAGGAATGACCCTGATGCCTCTTTGCTCTAACGCGATTTTAACTTGACTTTGAAAAATGTCTTCGTCAATGGACAGCTATAAAAAAAAAACCCATTACCACGTACAATATGTTGACAAAATTCAAATCGGCATAAGCTTAAATATTACAAACAATACGGAATTACAAAGAAATGAAATTGCAATAACAAAATTGGAATCGATATAATCAATTACCGAGGCCTGTGTTTGACACAGTTTCCTTAAAATAGATTTGTTCCCTCCAAGACGCTGATTGAGGTTTTTCGACGCGTCTGCCCTCGTGATACAACTACCGACGGTGAAGAAGAGATCGCGGGCACTTCCAAGCTTTCCTAACCCGAACAAACTCGAAAATGAGCACTATCGAAACAATGCAAATGCGTAAAACGTTTTTGAGAAGAAGAAAGAGAGAATGATTTTTCATAAGAAGAAAACAAGAGAACGGGGAAAGAAGAAGAATGATTTCGATAAAATAGAACAGAGGGGAGAGCTGTTTGGGAATAATAACGGCCAATTAAATCTGCCGTTACAAAATCAATTCGCGTCTGGAATAACGGCCGATGCAAAATTGGGCTTGTCGCGAGGCCCACTTTTCGGTCCCGCAATCATGACGCAGGATGCACGCTTTCGCGCCCAAGTTTCCCGATTTTGTCGGGCGCGTCGGATTTGGACCCCCCTGCGCTGCTTGCGAAGAGTTTGTGCTTTGATAGTTACCACTTCAAATAAATGTAACCGTATATAAAGCACTCCATAGCCTTCTTCCTTTTCCAATGTGGGATTAGTGCTTTTCACTTCCCACTTCCAACTCAAGGGTGTTCTTTGAGCATCAATTTCTCATTCATTCACCCATCAATTTATCCCATATTTCCAACACAATATTGGGATGAAAACAGTTAAAATTACTAAGAAGAAGCCTCAGCCCTACTGGACAAATGTCAATTCAATTATAAACTTTTTAAGTTGGTTAATTTAATTCTATACCTTGTGATGATTGCTAACATGGATGCTAGTTATCCCACTTGACATGACCAGCGTCAACGTAGACAATTTTGCATTTTTTTAATTTATTTTTTTTATTTTATTCCTTTTCCGAAAAAGTTAGAACATTTTCAAAAAGATTATAAAAATCGTCCACGTTAATATGGCCGACATTCACATTAGTGATTATTGGCCATAATTGGCTGGAAGAACTAAAGTGGCAAATCATCAAAATATTTAGGATTAAATTAGCTAAATCGAAAAGTTTAGGCTTGAATTGGCATGTGTATAATAAGTTTATGAGTTTTTTCGTTAATTATCCCTAACATGTACGATGACGAAGATCTATATGTAATGGATAAAGATTTTCCAATTTTGGTGTGTACACATGCTAATGTTTCGCCCTTGCGACAGTTGTGTTGAAAATTGCCACCGGTACACATCTCATGATAACTAAACATAATCAGGGAAAAACCCGATTTTCTTAGTTCCATACCCGGATCAAAGTCATGCTCTCGTGTGATATCTATGATGTGCAGTCGTATACACATACACACTAGTTTCCGAACAGAACATACTTAAACTGTTTGGTCATGGTACAATCCGAGGAATAATATATCACAAGTTCTGCGCTATTTCCCCATTCGAATCATTAAGGCAAGATGATTTTCCGGGCAAACTCGAGTGCGCCGAAGAACATTCTAGGAAAATCTTATAATCATGTTTCCTCAGTCTGCAAAAGGATTTCAGCCGCTTTGAATTTCATGCTCTTGGTGGACCTAATTTGCTTCAATTTGGAGATGAGAAGGGTGAAATTTCCAATCGAATGAACACTCAGTTTCTGTGATACATCCTCTAAAGTAGGTTGACCTAGAGTTAGATTCATCTTGACCTTTTGTTTTCTTGAAAAAAAAGGGTGTCGTTTTCTTTTGTGGTCTTAAGAGGTACTTTCATTCATTCATAAAAAAGAGGTCTACATGATGAGAATGAACAAGTCTCCTAAAACAAAATATCCCTAAGGAGCTGGGGGGATGAAGACACCCAATTTGGAGGAAGAGTTCTTGTACAATGAACTTTATTTACCCAGTCTATTTAACGATTGGCTCTCCCGGATTAATGAAACTTTTAATTTTATTTTGAAGTTTGTTGAGCTAAAAGATCGTTGCATTCAATTAAGATATTCTGCTAGGCCCAAGGGGGCTCTTCTCGGCCCAACACCATCTCCACTAAGGATGAACTGTCGCTCTCACTCTCACACTCCCACTGCCACTTTCTGTACTTGTCCTTCACCCACGTGCGTTTCTGTTTGCTGTTTCAGAAACGAAAGTCCTTGCACTGAAGCTAGGGCTTCAGCTTGCAGAGGAGTTGAAGCTTGGACATCCTTCGCGAAGCCATCGACGACCATCCCCTTGAGTTGCGCAAGATTCCTACAATTGAACTCGGTTTGTCGCTGTCCACCCACGAGTTGTCCACATTTAACTTCATGGACCTTCCAATCAGAGGTATCCAGTAGACAGGTACTCTTGATTTGCTGGGGTGTTTTTTTTTTCTTCTTGGGGTTCCAGTGGCTAAAACTTCTTACTTGTGCCTGAGCTGCGTCGATTAAGGAGAGGGGTTCTGTGGGCCGAGCTCTGAAGATGCTGTCATTACGGTTTGTCCATATCAGCCATAGCACTATCGCTAACAATTCTTCTTTGGGTGAGTCCCTCTTTGCTTCGAAAAAATCCATAAGCCATTTGTCTATTCTAGTGATGTTGAGGGTGCTTACATTGAGGCTGATTCTTGAATCTGACCAAATATTTTCCGTCCATTCGCATAGCAAAAAGAGATGTTCGGTTTTCTCTGGATGACTTGCACAAAGGGGGCACAACGGGTCAGGTAATACTTTCCTCTTGAAGAGATTTTCTCTCGTTGGTAGGGCGTCTTGACATAAACTCTGTAGAAAAATTCTCAGTTTGGGGGGATCGATAGATTCCATATTTTTGTCCATAATCTTCTGGGAGGCTGAAATGATGTTGTTGCCCTGTTTATGTTTGATTTTGTGATTATGGAACACACCTTGTTGTAGCCACTCTTTACTGTGTAGGCACCTGTTTTGTTCCCTGTCCAGAATAATTTATCTTCCTGTAGGCTGGGACCAATGGAGATAAATAGGATTTCATTAGCAATACTATCATCAAAGAGATTTTTGATTTTGGATTCATTCCATCCCTTCATTTCTTCACTGATTAATTCTGCCACCATTATTGGATCATCCTTGTTCACTGGACCCCAATTGTACCGATAATGAGCCACTTGTCCTCACGAATTTTAATAGACTCACCATTGCCTACCATCCATTTCACCTCCAATTCTATGGCTTCTCTTCCCATTATAATGCTTTGCCAACCCCAGGACGGGCGATTCCCTTTTTTGGCCTTCAAAAATCACCATCAGGAAAATAGATACCTTTTAAGATTTTGCTCCATAATGCTGAGGGGGTTTGAGATATTCTCCACGCCTACTTGCCTAACATAGCTTTGTTGAAAATTTGTAAATCTTTAAAATCGAGACCCCCTTTATCTTTTTTGGATTTCAACACTTCCCGTTTCTTCCGGTGCAGTCCCCTCGTTGAGGCATTTTGTTTCCACCAGAACGACGCAATTCTTTTTTCAATGGCATTGCAGATAGAGTTGGGAGTTTTAAAGATTGACATAGCATATAGAGGTAGAGCTTGCACCACGCTTTTTATCAAGATTTCTTTACCTGCTTTTGACAGAGTCTTTTCTTTCCATCCCTCTAACTTCATATTCGCTCTTGCTAAAATCCAAGCAAACATCTCCTTCTTCAATTTACCCCATTCTGATGGAATGCCGAGGTATTTCCCTGTTTTTTCTATGATCGAAACTCTTAGCTCATGTGCCATATTCCTTTTGAGGATTGGTGGGCATCCACTGCTGAAATAAACTCTCGATTTATTTAGGTTAATGGCTTGGCCCGTTGCAAAGCAGTACTGATTTAAAATAGTTGCCAGATTTTGGCATTCTCTGACTGTCCCATCCAGAAAAAATATAGCATCATCAGCGAACAATAGATGTGACAATGTAGGGCAATACCTGTTGAGTGTGATTCCTTTGAAATCCCCATCCTCAATGGCTTTGTGCATCATCCAAGAGAGAACATTTGCCATTAGAATGAATAGATAGGGGGACAGTGGGTCTCCCTGTCTAATTCCGCATGAAGGTAGAAAAAATTGCGTTGGTTCCCCATTAACTTTCACACTAAATGAAACAGTTGAAACACATTGCATGATTAACTCAACCCATCATTTGCAGAAACCCATCTTTAACATGCTCGCTCTCAAGAAGTCCCATTCTACTCTATCATAAGCCTTCTGCATGTCCAATTTGAGGATAGCCTGAAAATTCTTCTTTCTTTTCTTTATCCTTAATTGGTGTAACACTTCCTGAACAATTAGAATGTTATCTTGTATCTGCCGTCCTTTGACAAAGGCACTTTGTTCTGTTGCTATTATCTCAGGAAGCCACAGTTTCAGCTTGTTAGCCAACACCTTAGATATGATCTTGTAGCTAAAGTTACAAAGGCTTATAGGCCTAAACTGGCTGATGCATTCTGGATTTTTAATCTTTGGGATAAGTGAAATATGCATCTTGTTTAGGGAGAGGGTTGAGAGTACCTGATTCAAAGAAATTATGAACTAAGTGGAACAAGTCCACCATGATATCCTCCCAATAATGGTGAAAGAATTGGCCATTTAGCCCATCAGGTCCGGGGGCTGTTAATGCACCCAACTGAAAGACAACATCTTTTACTTCCTCGAAGGTTAGGGTTGCCATCAAACTATTATTTATCTCGTCACTAAGCAATTTGGGGCATTGGTCTAGAACAGGCTGACAATTCCTCGGACCTACCAACTTATAGAGAGATCGATAGAAGTTCCTTATACGTTGTTTGAGATCACCGGGATCTCTACTCTAGTTGTCTTCATCAATTTTCAACATCGTAATCCTATTTCTGTCTTCTTTGCACCGTTGTGGCGTGAAATACTTTGTGTTCCTGTCACCCCATTGGAGCCAATTATCCAAGATCTCAGCCCCCAATACATCTCTTCTTGTCTCCATAGCTTTTCAATCTGATCCACAATATCCTGGGTCTCCTCTTTCCAAGAAGTTCCAAATGCTCTATTGGTTATCTCTGTTAGCTTCCTTTTCAGCCCCTTGATTCGGTGTGATGCATTGGAGAATTTTCCTTTACTCCATAAAGCTAATTCCCTGGATATATCTTGGACTTTTTCTGAGAAGCTTCTGTGATTCAGCGAGTGTTCCTGCCATGTTCTTCTGATTATTTCTCCACATTCTTCATCATCTAACCAATACGATTCAAAATTAAATTCTTTCTTCCTTTTGTTGTATGGTGGGTGTAGAGATAGCAGAAGTGGGCTGTGATCCGATCCTACCGTTGGTAGAGCTAAAACCTCTGCATTGGGGAAAGCAATCCTCCACTCCGTTGTGCATAAAACTCTGTCCAGTCTCTCTTTGACTAGGTCCTCTCCTCCTCTATTGTCAGCCCACGTGTATGCGCATCCCTTGCTCTCTATGTCCATTAGCAAACAATCATTTAAAAATTCACGAAAAGCACATATTTTGTGGTGTTCTGCCTCTCTCCTACCAACCTTCTCCTAATTGTACAAGATTTCGTTAAAATCACCCATGCAAATCCAGGGGAGTTGAATGTTTACCTGGGTGCATCGTACTTGTTGCCGCAGAAAAAGTCTCTCTCTAAAATTTGTAGGAGCATGAAGAAAAGTTATCCTCATTTGACTACCACTGGTGGGATCTTTGCATTCCACATCAATAAGATTTTTGGAACTAAGCAATGCTTTTAAAGCAACATCTTCACTCCACATTATAGCTAATCCCCCCGCAGTACCTTCCGGTTGTTCTAAAAACGAGTTTGGGAACTTGAGACGCCGTCTAACCCGATCCACCAGCTGCTCCTTATTTTTTGTTTCCATTAAGAAAACCAGGTTGGACCTTTCAAGAGCCACTAAGGCTCTCAGCTCTTGGAACGTCAAGGGATTACCCAGCCCTTGACAGTTCCAGCTCATAATCCTCATATTGTAACTGGTGGCTTATTAGGGCTAGCCACCAAAGCCCATTCTTTCCCTTCTTGCACCACCTGGATAGGGGTTTCCAAAAGCTCCATGTCTTTTAATATTGAAGAGCTAGAGCCTTCTAGCCTCTTCTGTTTTTTTTTGCCCTTTGATTTTTCTGCCCTTTCTTATTGTTGAAAGCCGAAACCTTTGATATTCCAGAGTTGTGGTTCTAAAGCCATTAATTGCTTTCCATTGCCTTCTTTTCTGAAATTGCTACTGATTCTTCGTAAGCTCCTTGAAGCGAGGGACTTTCTGCTCTTTTTTTTGTTGCGAACAGGGGCTGCAATCTGCTCTATTTCCCCCATCACTGGTATGTCCATTTTGGGCGATGGAATTGGTGTTTCAGGGACATACTCTTCTTCCTCATTGTTGGGGATTACCTTTCCATAAAAAGCTTCCCGGTGAGGGCTGTGATCACGCACTTCTGCTTTGAGCCAAGGGCCATATTTCCTTGTCCTATTTTCAGTCCACCTTGTTTGCTCGTAAGGAATTTCTTCACAGTATGATGCATAATGGCCAATTCTTCCGCATGAATAGCAAAAATGTGGAAGGCGTTTGTACTTAAATTCCACCCATAGCTTTTTTTCCCCTCGATTCGCTATAGTTCCAGATTTCAGGGGAGCTAACAAATCCACTTCAACCTTCACCTTTCCTACTTTATAGGGTCCATTTCCTTTAAATTCTAACTGTATTTCCAGCACCTTTCCCACCTTCTCAGCCAAGTCATAACAAACATCCTCTAGGATCCATCCAGGTGGGATTCCTAATATTTGAACCCAGAATGCATACCGTGTAAAATCATAACAATGATCGGGGATACCCGGCTCACATTGTTTAAGAACAAGTAAATTGCTAGCAAAAGACCAAGGACCTGGTTGTATCACCTTTTCTTTGTCACTTTCAGATTTGAAGACGAATGAAAAGAAACCCGGTTCTTTTTGGTTGCAGACCACTGATTCGGTTTTCCACGCCTTCTTCATTGTGTTAAGGAAGGCTTGGAAATTTACATTAGGATTCGAAAAAAGTTTACCATACAAAGTAAGGCTGCACTCCACTCGTTTTTCAAAAGGAATTTCCCGTCTCAAATTCACTATGTCATCCTTCAACCACAAGTGACCCAAACTTTTACACAAAGCAGCTAGGCATAAGTCATTCTCAGTCTCAACTTCCATCTTACAATGTTGCAGGGACACTACAAGGAGCTTGACTAGGGTGCGAAACTGGGAAAGAGACTCACGGCAGTCTACTGTAACATACTCACTTGAGAGCTCACATATTGTAAAAGAGCCAGCTTCCACATGATTGAGTTTCAGAGGTTTTAGAATGTTTAAGGTTAAAATAGATTGAAGGGAACTCTGAGACTGGAAGAAGAAATAGTCGTTCTGGACAAAACAGCAAAGAGGCAAGGAGGAAAAAACTACCGGGAGTTTCTGTTAAAGGGTAGGGTATTTGTAGGCGCACAACACTGTTCGGGCCAGGGTAGTGGGTCAGGGATAATTGGTGTAGGTGGAAAGGCTAAAATGGGTTTGGTGAAATTTTTAGGGTTTGGGCGAAAGGTGGAGCTAAGAAATTGAAGGCTTGAGATGCAGAAAACTCTTGGCAGCTGAGATTGGGTGAGGTGATTGTCCATTGGGAAGGAAACAAGCTCGAAATCAAAAGGGGTTTTAGGGTTTTGATATCAGTATCACCATGGAAGGGATAGAAGAAAAAGCTCTACCCATGAGAGAGGAAACTCTACCAAACGAGAGAGATGCCAAAGGGGACGGTCATATTCTTAGAAGAGTGTCATTTGCTCATTTAAAAATTAAAGTCTCATCGGTCAAGTTGAACATACTACAAGAACATAGAATCCAACTGACTCGTGACCAGATTGATCTTCACAAACCCTTTAATTTCCATATGGACGCTCCTCTATGTTTTCGCACTATAATTGCGCTATAACATGAATGGGAAGCTCATTCAGCTATTTGTCTTTCCGTGACATGGCTAAGATGTTAATATTGCGATATTGCGAAATATCGTATTCTATGGAGTAAGTCATGTTGAAAAGTCTAATTTCAAATTCAAAGTCTAATTTCTTCAGTACCGCAGGAGACTCTTTGCTAATCCGGAGAAGACCCACAACCATAGAGAAGAGTTTAACGGACAATAAAGTAAGTGCGTATGTTCACGGTTCTTGATTGATTTTCCTTCTAAAGATCAGAACGTGAACCCACTGCAAGAATGGATAGGAACTCATACCTTTTAGGGATCTAAAATCTTTTTCCTCCATGTTCAAATATCCTCCAATACTTATATAATAGATGTTGTACTCGCGGACAAAAAGGTAAGTCAATAACTCTATTTTATAGCCAATATCAACTTTTCACACTCAAGCAACGTGTGTGCACATTTACTAGTATATACGTATTATGACTTATAAGACCGCATTGCATTCGAATGTTTTTTTTAGACCTCATCGGGGAACAAAAAATCATGTGTAGCTAGTGCAATTTATTGAGTACAATGAGTTAGTAAGTAAGCCTCAGTACGACTAGATAGTCCGTGTTTTTTTTTTTTTTTGTAAGATAAGTATTGTATAAACTTTTCACAACGAAGCTTACAAATAAGGTAGCCAAACACAAAAACCCCGCACATATAGCGACACCAAAGGTGTCCCAACAGGTGCAAAGGTGTTAGGCTAAACAAGTTCAGGATCGGAACAAGAGGGCCTAAAAAAGGGCCAACTAGCTAAGAAACAACAAACAAAACCCAACAGAAGGCTATGCGAATATGGACTCTGGAATGCCCCAATTGGCTTGGATCTTCCTGTGCGGCGAGTGTCTTGAACAGGATGCATGGAAGACCCTCTATCTCGAACAACCTTTACAAGGTGATTGCGCATGGCTGGTAGAAACATGGGCTTGTTCCTAAAAAGGATATGGTTCCGTTCGGACCAAATAATATGACATAAGGCACCAAGGGAGAAACGAGCAATCCGATGTTGGAAGTTGTTACCACTAATGTGTTTGCTTGCCCATTGAAGATTATCTGCCCACGGTTTATTCCGCCAAGAGAGATTGCAGGTGTTTGCCCAAAACAATGCAAGGGAGCCCGTGCATTGGCACCCAAAAAACAGGTGATCTATAGAATCCGGTCTACAATTATAGTAAGCACACATTGCTACCGAGATTCTGTTGTAGCTGAGTAATACAACCTGCGTTGGAAGTCTGTTTTTCGAGATAAGCCAAAGTAAAAAGGCATACCTTGGTGCAATGCTACGGTCCCAGATAAAAGAGCTCCAGAACACTTTTGGACGCTTGATTCTAATTAGGTCCCAAGCTGATGCTGTGGAAAAAATCCTAGACGAATGGCCTTGCCAAATGAACGTATCGGGCCTATCACTAATTGTGGGAATCGGGTCATTCCATGAATTGAAAATTTCCAAGAAGGAGGATTCATCCCATGAAGAGCAGAGGAATTCATAGACTGTTGCATTTCTTGGGACGCCGGATGCATATATTTCTCTATTAGAGAACAGGTCAGACAGAGGGCCTTTAGGGTGCCAATTATCAAACCAAAAAGATACAGAAGAGCCATCTCCTATCTGCCAACGGAATTGTAGCCGAAATTGCGAACGGATATCCAGTATCTTCTTCCAAGCCCATGAACAGATAGTGGGCTTTGGCACCAACCAGAAGTTTTTATTTTTGAGGAAGGTAGAATGGATCCACCTGCACCATAGGGACTCTTTATCTGTGAAAAGCGTCCATATGTGCTTTAGCATTGCTGCTCGGTTGGAATCAAATAGCCTTCGAATGCCCAGCCCACCTTCCTCTTTGGGCAAACAGACTTCACTCCAATGGACTTTAGCCCCTCCGATCCCCAATTCAGGTCCCTTCCACAAGAATTGTCGTAGAATCATTTCAATTCTATACAGCACAGATTGAGGGAGAGTGAAAACATTAGCCCAATACACTTGGATAGCATGGAGAACAGACCTGATCAATTGCAGTCTGCCAGAAATCAAAGAAAACGATGGGACCAAGACCGTGCCCGAGCCGTTATAGAGTTAACTAGTGCATTACAGTCCACTTTAGTCATCCTTGATGCGAATATGGGTACACCAAGGTACCGGAACGGGAGCATGCCTTCATTGAAACCCAAGGAAACCCGAATTTGTTCGTTAGTATCTGCCGTCCCACCAGAAAAAAATATTTCACTTTTGTTGGGATTCGGGTAGAGCCCCGACCATTTGGAAAAAAGCTGAATACCTTCTTTAAGGAGGGTGGCAGAGGTGGTATTTCCTTCCATAAAAAGGAGGACATCATCAGAAAAAAACAAATGAGTTAGGCGAGTGGACTTACATCTCCAGTAGAATTTAAACCCCGGTAGTCTCGTCTTGAGAATTAAGAATTCGGAGAATATTTCCATAACTAGCGTAAACAGGTATGGAGACAGGGGGTCGCCTTGGCGGATACCTCTTCCACTCGAAAAGAAACCATGTAGTTCTCCATTGATAGCTATTGAGAATTTAGGAGACGTGACACACTCCATAATGAGCTTAATGATCATCGGGGAATCAAGACTTCCATAACTGTTCTTAAGAAATTCCAGTCTAAAGTGTCATATGCCTTCTGAAAATCGACTTTAATGGCACATTTAGGTAGATGGGGGTCACGGTGGAAACCCGCAAATAATTCTTGTGCTAAGAGTATATTATCTCCTATTCTCCTGCCCTTGACAAAAGCATTTTGCGAAGAACTAATAAGAGAGGGCAACACAAAGGCAGCAATTCGGTTAGCCAGAATTTTGGCTATACACTTGTACATTGTATTGCAGCATGCAATAGGCCTAAAGTCATTCATTCCCATGGCATTAGATACCTTGGGGACAAGTGTAATGATAGTAGAATTAATCTCCTTTAGCAAGCAACCTGTTTGAAAGAAATCCTTAATGGCCAATATGACAGACGGTCCAACGATTTGCCAAGATGATATAAAAAAATCAACATTGTATCCATCCGGCCCCGGGGCCTTACCTTTAGCCAAGGAGAGGAGAGTGTTGCGAATTTCTGAATCTGAGACCTCCTTGGATAATAGGTTGATCTGCTCACTACCGAGAGTACGTGTCACCATAGGTTGGACATCATCACAGGAAGGCAGATCATCAGAATCTCTTGCACAGAGGAGAGTTTGAAAATGCGAAGTGATATGGTTCTGAATTAATGTTGGGTCTGTAAGGAGGACACCATTAGAGTCAGAGACCGAGAGCATACGATTGCTAAGTTGTTTCTTGTTGACAAAGTGATGAAAATATTTGGTGTTCAAGTCCGTGTTTATATATGAGAAGTACATTAATAATGATAACGAACTCATAAGTAAAGAGAAGCACAACCATCTCTAAAGATTTTAAGATGTCACTGTATTGTCTATTATGCAACAATTTGGACACTTTTCCAAAAAAAAATGTACAATTATGCTACCGACCAAAAAAAAAGTACAACCGTGCAATAACCATTCTTTCATGCATGCGTGTGGGGGAGAGACATATTGGGTAGAATAACATTTTCCCTTGAGATTTTGGCATCTATAGCAAATTGCCCGACTTTTTAGTTTTTGCAAAAAAAATTAACATAAATAATCTTTGAATTTTGAACCAATATATAATGTGGTCCTTGAATTTTTAATTTATTAAATGCGATCCTTGAACTTTTGGTACATGTTCAAATTAATCCCTAGACTATATGAAAATGTTCAATATGATCCATAAACTTTTAATTTTTTTAATAATGGTCTATAAACTTTTGATACATGTTCAAATTAGTCCTTAGACTATATGCAAATATTCAATGTCATCAATCTATTAATTTAAGTTTAGAGACAACATTGAAGCATTTTCATATAGTTCGGGGATTAGTCTGAACATGCATTGAAAGTTCATGGACTATATTAAACAAATTAAAAGTTCGGAGACTGCATTGCACATTAGACCAAAGTTCAAGAAATATTTGTGCCACTATCCCTTTTTGCAATGTCCCCTTTAATGTCTCGAAATCGGTTGTAATGTCCCCTCTAAAGTCTCGAAATCGGTTGCAATGTGTCCTTTGACACCGATCATTTTTCAGTTGGAGCTCCAGCCATGTGCTTATCGTTGTCGAGTGACTAATTTGCTCACACAAGTACTCTTACAAGCGAATTATCTGTAATGATTTTGGTATTTTTAATAATAAAGCTAGACACTTCGTCAATGTTGAATCAACATTTGATACTCGTATTATATTTCTTATAATCGATGCTCGCAATATAGCTTCGTGTCTTTTATTTTACAAGCAAAATAATTGACTTACAAAGTGAATAATTTAATTTGTGCTACTAAACAAATTGTGTAGATGTATCATATCTTGTAATGTTAGGATTTTTTTTCTGCATTTCTTAATTTGCTTTGTGTCTTAGGGCGTGTTTAGCAAGTTGTCAAATAGTAATTATTTCTCTTCTTTTGTTCCCAAAATCAGTTTTAAAACAAAAATCTGTTTGGTAAATTTTTTGTTCTCGACACAAATTTGCAAAAATTTGTTCCCAGAATCAGTTTTGGAACATAATCAAGAAGTAAAAAAAAGTAGCTTCTTGATTCTGGGAACAAGAATAAAAAATGGAAAAGAAAATTTTTCTTCTTCTTCTTCTTCTTGGCTTGTGGTCGGTCGTCGACCGCCGGCCACCGGTGACCAGCCACAGGCCAAGGCCGACGGGCGGCGGCGAGGGTAGCCCTCTCCTAGACTGCGAGTCGCCCTCGCCGGATCTGACAAGGGCGATGGCGAGGGTGGAACTCGCCTGTGGCCGGCGAGGGCCGCAATGCCCTCGCCGGCCCTGGCCATGGCCAAGGAAGGGGAAGGGGAAGAAAAAAAAAGAAAAAGAAATATTAAAAAATTTAAAATATTATTAATAATTTTTTTTGTGTAGTTATCAAATACATTTCTATTCTATTTCTATTCCAAGAATAGAAATTTTGGACAGTTACCATATACTTTCAAATGCTTAGAAATTGTTCTCGGGTACGGAATTAAAAAGAATAATTTCTGAACAGAATCAGCTTTCGGGAATAGAATAGTTGCTATATGCACCCTTACCCTATTTTACAAGCTCTAAAAGGTCAAGTTTTGAAGATGATATATAAAAGTTTTGGCTAATTACATGATAGGTTTGAAAGTTTGGATGAAGTTTGGAGGCCATAATCGAAGCGAAGTACAAATTTTTGGTTATTTGACTGAATGTTTTAAAAGTATGGCTAGATTGGAGAAATTACTAAAGTGTAGGCCTTTCATGAAAATTTGGCTAGAGTCGACACTAGGAGAGACATTGCAACCAATTTCAAGATTTTAGGGGGAAATTGCAAAAATGGAAAAGTCTGGGGCAACTTACAATTAGTGACTAAAGTTAGGAGACAAAAACGCAATTCACTTTCATCATTGGGCAAATTTGCCCTCATCAAGAGGGGCTAATTAGTCACACGACAAGAAAATGGCCGGAGTGAACCCTAGAAAGACAATGTAGAACAAGTGACAGAATCTGGGAGGCAAAATGTAATTCACCCGCCACATCGCATCATTTCGTATGTATCATCCGCTGCTAAACTTCTAAGATTCTTTTGGTTCTGCGACAACATAAATTTAATTAAAGTGGGTTCTCCAAACTAACTCAAACCTCTAATTGATTCTAATGTTATGTATGCGTATGAACAAAAATATTTGTGTTAATGCCCAGATTTGTGTATAATAACCACGAATATGAGAACATACAAAAATCATACAGGCATTCATACGTAATTTGGTTTTGGTTGGCGTTGACCTTCCACTTCACTTCTTTACCCAGTGAAGACCTGCTTAGCTTCAGGAGTAACAGGCTTAGAAAGATCATCTCTCCACTCCTGTGAAAGCCTGGATTCTAGCAACTGACTGAGCTCCATCTTACCAAGGCAAGCATTATTTAGGTGACCCTAACAAAGTACTATAAAAAGCAATAGCCTCCTGAGCAATATTTTAATGCCATATTACCTCCCTGCCATCCTCTGTGTATAACACTCTCAATGCCTTTTTAGGAGTCCTGACAACCCTGTGGAAAAAAACTTGTGTTTTGATTTGCAAGTTTCAACCAGTCTTTTCTAAATTTTTGCCTATAAAAAGCCTCATCGTTTTTCAATTTCCATAGTTGAGCACTTGCCTCAAATTCCTCATTTAGAATTAAATTATCAAAAAGAGCCGCGAAGAATTTGATTTTGTGAACAAGACAAATGTTCCTTTGCTAGAGAGACCTGTCCAGTAATCTTCTCAAAATTTTCCTTACTGAACTTCCTCAAAGCCTTGTTCGTGCTACTCAGCTGCTCATACAGCAAAAACATAGGAGAGCCAGCCTTCTCAGATTCACTTATGTGAAGTTTGCTGAGTTGCTAGAAATGGCTAAACAACTTCCACAGTTTGAAGATAATTTGAATGCTTACTCTAGACGATCAAGGATTTGAACGGTCTTGGAGGTTTGAACTCATCAGGAACCAATCTTTATTAGTGCAGGCCAATTATCTGATACATCAGGAGCCAAAAAATTCAGCAGAAGCAAGAAGAAAAGACAGAAACCAACCCTCAATTCCCAGAGCTCTAACCAATTTCCTTTTCACAAATCCCACCAATCTCCTATTAGACCTGGTGAAGAAGTTACCAATAGTATTTCTTGTCCTGTAGCTCCAAGTGAAAGAGCAATTGCTTGAAATTCTCCATATCTCCAGAATAAACGTCATCAGAGTTGCTAGCTTCAGATGTAGAGCAAAATGTGTTGAAATCTTGAGCAAGAAGCCAAGGCTGATCAATAGTTCAAAAGACGATAGTGAGCTGATCGCAGTTGTTTCCTCTCTCCAGGCGTATTAGCAGCATAGATGACAGAAAAGTAAAAAGTTTCATAATGTGAGTTTTCAAGACGGGACCAATTCGAGAAATAGCTATTAACAATCTGCGTAGCATATTTTTTTTGTGCTTCTAAAACACAAAACAATTGAACATCATTCTATCTGACAAGATCCTAACAACTCTATGCTTATGGGGCTTATTAAGACCCCTCAAATTCCAGAAAAAATGTTAATGAGGAAAGAATTGAGGAGCAAGACATACCATCTAGCTTTCTTTAACTCAGCTTCCATATTAGTATTCTTCCTTCTACCTCTTTTCTGATGAATGACTTGCTTCTACACCTCACCAACAGTCTTCCTTGGAGACAGTTTTAAATCACCCAGGAGGAATGGCCCCATCCTTATCAACTATCAAAGTCAACGGAAGCCTCCTCCACTTCGGGCAATATGTCAAGCGCTTCCTCTTCTTCCTTCTGAACAGCAACAGAGGTAAGAACTACAAACTGATATTTAGTCGCACCCGCCCCAGAGAGAACACTAGTAATAGCATTGATTGTGAAACCTTAGGAGAGGACACATCAGCCAAATTCTCAAGGAAAGACACTTTTCAAGGAAACCATTTCAAACTTTTCCTATTCTTTGGAAAAATGATGATATCTGGAGCAATAATTAACCACATTGTCTAGAACCCCAAGGTACTCCAACTGTGATTTTAACCATTTCATCATCATCCAATAACACGACAACATTCCTAGGCAATTCTTTAGACGAAATTCACCTCAACACAGTTCTTTTGCATAAGAAAGTCTTGTCCCATCTCTCGTTGCCTTGTCAGGATACAGATACACCAATTGCACTGGTTATGTAACTCAAGCCCTCCAATGTCACAAGGAACAGAAGAACTCTTTGTAGCTTAACCCAAATAAGAGTTTTTAACTCCAAACTTTGCAGTTCAGGCTTCCATTTTCTCAGCACAATAGGATAGTGTGCAATTGGTGTGTAGTGATTAATTGCAGTAGATTTATAACAAATGAATTAAAATTGTTACGGCTAGTGTTATCACCTAGAGGGAAGTGAATAGGTGATTTTATCAAATTGAATGATTTAAATAAGCAGAATAAATATAGTTGAGATCAACAATTCGTATGATCAATATCAGATGGATGCGTATAACAAACTTGTATATAAGTTGTCATCATATGATTGTATCTGATGACTAAGATGATGTTTTAACGAACTTATTTGACAGATATGTATATAGTATAATATCAGTAATAATAAATGAAAATTTAGGGATAGAGAATACTGCACACAGATCTTTATAGTGGTTCGGCTTCATCAAGCCTACGTCCATTTTCCACGTTGGCAGCCTATTGTCTATGTTTTACTATTGAATTACCAAAAGATTACAAGAGGAGTGCTTCTCAGATGATAGACTACACTATCATGTCCACTCTTCACTCAAGTAATTTTTTTTCTAAAGTCATAACGTGGAATACAGTAATCACAAGTGTGTAAGATTGAAACTCTATTCAAACTTTGGAATTCTCGATTCTGGTTATTCTCCTTGTACGGCATTTGCACTACTTTTATACTCCTCTATGTTCAATCTATCCATTGTACAGTCTTCAGAGGATTGATCCCCAAATCAACTTGTTGGAGAAACTTCCTAAAAGAAAATGCATAGCTGTTAGAAGAAGAACCATTATTTCCAGGTAATTTGATCACCCATATAATCAAATCAAAGTTTTCATAAGTGTAGTTTTTCGTGTTTAAGGAATGATCTTGTGATTGCTAATTAGAATATCTTGAAATGTAAAATTGATTGTCTTGCATAAACTTACCAAAAATAACACTTATTGAGTTTGACAAGTAATTTTGAATATGATAACAAAATCCTTTCATCGACTAAGTCTGATGACTCAGCATTTACCTGCATCAAATAATTTAAGTGTAATTGTGGTCAATAAAAGATTGTTTTGTCATTCTTCAAAACTAATTAGGGATTTTTCTCAACATTCTCCCCTTTTTTGATGATGACAAAACTATCCATATGTTTTAGAAATATTTATGTGAACAAAATAGTCTATTCAGAGGATATAACATTCAAAGCACATAAAGTAGTTTTAATTTTTGATATTAGCATAATAATTCTTCCGGTTCTCGCCAACAACATTTTCATTCATATTATCTTTATAATACTTCTCCCCTTTTACATTAGCGGGGAAGGATAAGTAGCAATAGCATAATCAATAAAAATTCAATAAGAGTTTAGCATAAGAATCTAACAACAATTAGTGTCAAATGATAAGTTAATATCCAAAGTTCACACCAACATAACAAAAAAATAAATATTGAACAAATAGCTCAAACAAATAGCTGTGATTAGTTTGGTTGATTTGTTGGAGGAGCTGAGGGTCTAGAGGGTTCAAATGAAGAAGGTCCAAAAGGTGCAAGTTGGAAAGGCACTTGGACAAGATTGAAGCTAGAAAGTTGGTTCAATCGTTGCTCAATATGTGATGAGAGCTGATGAATCTATCATTCAATATTTGCAGTGTAAATTGCTGCAATCTGTACATCAGTTCTGACTTATATCTTCATATTGTTGATTCTTGCTTCCATCAAGTCCTTGAGCTCTTGGATTCCTTCTTTAAGTTCATTTCAGAGTTCCAGAGTTCCCTGACTTCATTCTAAACAGCAGCTTGCCTTCACCTCAGATCTGTAATAGCTGCATGATTTGACATAGATGAGGAGATGTTATATCCAGAAGGAGTGTTTGTGGCTTGAATGTTAACAGATTCTACAGCCTTCTCTTTTCCTTTCTGTTGAGCTTTAGATGGAACATTTTCATGTTCATCTCCTTCAAGAGGGAAATTTGCGATATTGCTTCTGAAGGGTTGACCTCCTGTGCATTTTGATTTTGCTCCTCCTGAATGTCAACTAGATCAAAGCTATTTTCCTCAACATTTTGAGCATTATCGACTCATACTCGTCCTGCTTTTCAGCCTCTATGATATGTTCATGCTCAAGCTCCCCCTATCTCTTAAAGGGTCCTTCCTCAGGTTCTTTCTCTACAATGGGCATGTTCTCTTGTTGATTCTCCATCACTATTTTGTTGATGAGGTCATTAAGTGATTTCATCAAGCTTTCATCCTCATCTCGCAGCCATTGAATTTCTAGCTGAGTTGCAGCATGCCTGTTTGCATGAGTTTTATGCTTGGCTTCTTGATTAAGTAGCCATTGCGTAAACCTTGTTTCCTCAAGGCTTCTATCATCAGCTTGAGATTGTTCATCAAATTTTTCATTTGATATCTCCATTTCATCAAAATCACTGGCCACTACTTGTCTTCTTTTGGCTAGTTTGTCCAATCTTGATGCAGTTTGCTTCACTTTTCTCTTTCTCACTAAAGGTTCAATCAACTCCTCCTCATCATATTCATGAAGGATGTTAATAGAGCTCTTATTCTGTTCACTCATCAACTCGACTGGAATAATCTTACCCTTCTTGTCCTTCCAACTTTCTCCATCAAACCTATATCTTATTTTAGTCATCATAAGTTCTCCGACAATCATGGTTTGAAGAGGTTTACCTTTGAGTTTCTCAAGAATGAGAATTTTTAAGAACTCAAAAATAGCAGTGATCAGAGCTCCACAAGGAAGTTGACCTTTGCTCTTCTTGACAGATATGTATATTTGTAGAAGGATCAGATAGGACAAAGAAATAGGAAAAGTGTTTTGAATTGCCCAAATCAGCTTTGCCTCATATCTAGAGACATAAGTTTTGGAAGATCCTTTGGGTCTGAAACAGTTTATGATGATTTTGTGCAAGACAATGGAGTTAAAAGGAAAAAGAGTGTGAGATACATGAGATGTGGAACCTTTGATGAAAGATGAGTTACCAAATAAAGATCGGTATGCCAAATCAAAAGTGGTAGGAATAAAGGGAAATTCAATATGTTTTACTTCTAGAATGGCAGAGAGATAAAAGGCTGTTAACTTATAATCTTATTGAAAAATAGAGAATTCAATCTGAGCAGGAGAATTGAAAGATAGATTGGAATAGAAGTAAGCAGTGAGGTTGGGGGTAAACCTTGTGGGAAAGAGAGAACATTCTCTGAAAATTAAGATTTTCAATTAGATTCTGAATCTTGATATTGAAGTTTTCAAAGAAATTGAAGTCTACTACTCTGTTATTCATGATTCCTCTGGCTAAGAGAGAGTTGTAAGCAACCTGATATGTTTTGTTTTTGAACAAACTGTCACTTTTCTTATCATCAGGGGGAATTCTAGAAATAGGCACAAACTCAGTGCATAATTTCTCATCATTATCCTCATTTCTAGAGTCAATGTTTTTGCTTTTCTCTATAATCTGAAGTTTCTCCTCACCAACAAATTCATCTCTACCAACATTCAACTGTTCCCTTTTTTTTTTTTTTGGTAAAGGACTGTTCCCTTATTTTCTCTTTCCCTTTTCTAAAAATTCCTTTCTTTTCTGTCATAGGGGTTTCCTTAACATTAGATGTCTCATTAAATACTATACCCTTTTCAGCAGTAGGTATTTTTCCAATCCTCATACCCCTTTCATATTTATCAACAACTTCTCGTTCAGATAGAAAACCTAGTGTCTTGCATATTGCATTGACAATGCTCTGATCACTTCTATTTTCTCGAAGTAGTTTGATGGTTTTTATCAGTTGCCTTGCTCTAACAAAACGATCATGTTCATGCACGGAGATTCTCGGAGATTTATTACCTTCAGATGACTCCTTGTCTGAACCCGTGTCAAAGATATCAATCTTCTCTAGTTCTCCATCTTGTTTTGTTCTGGTGAACATTCTCGCGAGATGGTTTGATCTTATGGAGCCCTTGATTCCTTTCTTTGATTTAGAGGTCGATTTAGGCACCATTGTAGATTTTTTTGGGTTTCGAAAGAGAAGGATGAGATTTTTAGGTTTTCAGTGAGGAAATTGTGTGTTAGGAGAGAGCGATAGCGAGAGAGAAGAAAGAAAAAAGGTTTTAAACCGAGAAGTGTAATATATCGGTTCTTACAAAACCTTTTTTTTTTTTGGAAACTGTCAATTGATAGTTAAGGGAAATTTCGGAAATTATATTCTGAAAATTTTGGGATTTTAATTCCCAAACGATATCATTTAGGACAACTTATTTCAAACAATCATATCATTTAAAATATATGAGATATACATACCTTTTATAGGATGAGTTACGCGCCAAAACCAAATGCTTTAAATATGTGCTTGATTCAACAAGTCATCAGATGCAATGTGAGTTTATACCGCACAGCTCAATAAAGCGGGTTAATAATGTTTAGTTTATCTCTAATAAGCTCGAAACTTTCCTTATCTAGGGGTTTTGTAAAATTGTCAGCTAATTGCTGCTTAGTATCTATGAATTGAACATTAATATCTCCTTTAAAACATGATCACGGATAAAATGATGCTTAATATCGATATGCTTAGCTCTTGAATGCAGAATAGGATTCTTGGTCAGATTAATGGCATTGGTATTGTCACACTTGATCTCCACAGATGAGCCTTTGACGTTGAAGTCTCTCGATTGTTGTTTCATTCAAATGATTTGAGCATAGCAACTTCCAAGTGAGATTTATTCTACTTCTGCTGTAGAAAGTGCTACAGTTTGTTGTTTTTTTGAATACCATGAAACAAGCATGTGTCCTAGCAATTGACACGTTCCAGAAGTACTCTTCCTGTCTATCTTGCAACCAGCATAATCAGCATCAGAATATCCAATGAGAGTAAAATTTGATCCCTTTGGATACCACAAACCAAGTGTAAGATTGATGCCAACATATTTAATAATTCGTTTGACTGGAGTAAGATGAGATTCCTTTGGTTCTGATTGAAATCTTGTACACAAACAAACACTGAACAGAATATCTGGTCTTGAAGCAGTTAAACATAAAGTGAGCCAATCATGCTTCCATATAATTTTTTATCTACTGATTTTCCTTTTGGGTTAATACCACGAAAAATCCTAAACTGGTACACCCGTGACAATTTTATCCCGAACTATTTTTTTGACCACAAAAAACCCCAAACTGGTACACCTGTGATAAATTTACCCCGAACTATTTTTTTAACTACCAAAAATCCCTAACTGGTACGCTTGTGATAATTTTACCTCGAACTTTTTTTTTTGATCATCAAAAACCTCACACTGGTACACCTGTGACAATTTTACCCCGAACTAATTTTTTGACCACTAAAAACCCAAAACTAGTATATTTGTGACAAATTTACCCTCTGTTAGTGTTTGTTAAATTATATTAATATCACAAAAAATCACAAATTAGTAAACTTGTGACAAACAGAGGGGTAAAACCCAAAATCGGTACACATGTCAATTACCACGTGTCATTAAACTTAGCAATTTGATAGTAAAATTTAACGGAAACTAACGGAGGGTAAATTTGTCACAGGTGTATCAGTTTGGGGTTTTTGGTGACTAAAAAATTAGTTTGGGGGTAAAATTGTCACAGGTATACCAGTATAGGGTTTTTGATGGTAAAAAAAATAGTTCGGAATAAAATTGTCACGTGTGTACCAATTTAGGGTTTTTTGTGGTCAAAAAAATAGTTTGGGGTAAATTTGTCACAGTGTACCAGTTTAGGGTTTTTCGTGGTATTAACCATTTCCTTTTTCATCCTTGTCTAGTTTAACGGAATATGACATTAGAATTTCTGTCTTTTTGCAATTTACCATGCCAAACTTTTTCGTAATATCCCTGGCATACTTTTCTTGACAAAGAAAGGTACCATTTTTGGTTTGTTTAACCTGTAAGCCAAGGAAGAAATTTAACTCACCCATCATGCTCATTTCAAATTTACTTTGCATCATTTTAGAAAAATTCTTACACAGTTTTTCATCTGTAAAACCAAAAATAATATCATCTATATAGATTTGAACAATTAAAATATCTTTACCTTTTCTTTTGATGAATAGGGTGGTGTCTACATTACCTTTTGTGAATTCATTTTGTTCCAAAAAGCTGCTCAGTCCTTTGTACCAAGCACGTGGTGCTTGTTTGAGACTGTATAATGCTTTCTTGAGAGTATATACCTGATCAGGCTTGTGAGGATCTTCAAAACCTGGAGGTTATTCTACATATACTTCCTCTTTGATGTAGCCATTCAAGAATGCGCTTTTGACGTCCATCTGAAATAATTTAAAATCACAGAAACAAGCATAAGCTAGTAAAATTCGGGGGAAGAACAGCATTGGTGTCAAAACTTGTGTACGGAGGCCACTTTGGTGCAAAAACTTTCAATCGGATCACTTAAGTGCTAAAAATTGTGAAAAACGATCACTTAAGTGCCACTTCACCGGAAATCCGATGTGGAATTTTTTTATTAATTTCTCAAGCTGATGTGACTCGCCGGAGGCTGATGTGGCTCGCCGGAGACTGATGTGGCATTTTTTTTTCCTTTTATTTCTTTTTTCCTTTCTTTTCTTTTTTTTTTTCTTTTCTTCCTTCTTATTTCCGATGGCCGGCCTCGCTGGGCGTTGCCTTCCTCCGGGTGAGGCCCGGCGAGGTCGCCGTGGCCTCGGCGAGGGCCGGCCTCGCCGGATCTGGCAAGGCGAGCCCTCGGGGGGCTCGCCTTTTGCCCAGTGAAGGTGGAGGTCGCCTGGTAGGGCGAGCCCCGACCGAGGGGGCCCTATCCCGGGGGCAAAATTGAATTATACACATGGAAAAATATTTAAAAATTGCCATGTGTCATTAAAATTTAAATATAAAAGCCACGTATTAAATTTGATTGGAATTTCGCCGTTGGCACTTGATGTCTTTTTTTTCTTCGATTTGGCACTTAAGTGATCGCCGGCGTAAACTTTTGGCACTTAAGTGATCCAAATGAAAGTTTTGGCACCAAAGTGGCCTCCGTACACAAGTTTTGGCATCAATGCTGTTTTTCCTCCAGTAAAATTCTTATTATTTCTAACCTAGCCACTAGAGCATATGTTTCATCGTAATCTATTCCTTCCTCTTGTGATTATCCTTTGGCCACAAGTCTTGCTTTGTTTCTGATGACTTTTCCCGATTATCCAGTTTATTTGAAATACCCATTTTGTTTCAATAACTGAGTGGTTATTGGATTTAGGAACTAGTTCCCATAGTTGATTGATCTTGAATTGTAATAGTTCCTATTGCATGGCTTCAATCCAACTTTCATCTTTCAAGGCTTCTTCGACATTCTTTGGTTTGACTTTAGAAATGAGAGCCATCGTATTTATGACTTCTTTTGTCATTGCTCTGGTTTTGATTCCTTCATCTAAAGTTCCAATGATGAGGTCTTTGGGATGACTGGATTTTTGCTTCCAGTTTTTGTTGAATCTTTTGTCGTTTTCATCATTAAAATTTGATGATTCTTCATTGTCTTGTTGGTTTAATAATTCCTGAACTTCATCAGATCTTTGATTCTGATCATTTTCATTTACCGTCGATTCATTAGATGCTTTGTCAAATTCTTCAGATACTAGATTTTCCAGTGTCAAAGTCATCTTATTGAGTTTGAATTGAATCTTAAAACTTGACATTCAATGATTCTTTCATTGTTTGAGTGTTTTTGTTGTATACTCTATAAGCTTTGCTTGTAGTTAAGTATCCAAGAAAGATTCCTTTGTCTGACTTTTCATAAAACTTACCAACACGATAATTAGGATTTTTGAGAATAAAACATTTACATCAAAATATCCGAAAATACGAGACATTAGGAATTTTACCTTTGAACAATTCATAAGGGGTCTTTTCAAGAATTTATCTAGGAAAAATTATATTTGAAATATAATAGGCTGTTGATAGAGCTTCAGCCCAAAAATGTGCTGGAGTTTTGTTTTCAAATGAAAGAGTTCTAGCTATTTCTTGCAAAGGTTCTATTCTTTCTTTTAATTACTCCATTTTGTAAAGGAGTATAAGGTGAGGAGAAGGTATGTTGAATACTATTTTCATCACAGAAATTAGAAAAATTTTGATTTTCAAATTCTCTTCCATGATCAGATTTAATGCTCGAAATAGTATAACCTTTTTCATTTTGTACCTCTTTGGCAAATTTTGAGAAATATTCAAACGTTTCACTTTTATGAGCCAAAAAGAATACCCAAGTAAATCTTGAATAGGTCCGAAAATAGTATTTATTGTTAAACAATATTTCAGACCTAGTCAAAATCTTGAATAGGTTCGAAAATCTTGAATAGGTCTGTAAATCTTAAATAGTATATCTAACCTCCAAGACTTAGATTTTGAGTAGGTCCGAAAATATCCATATGAAGCAACTGCAAAGCTTGGTTAGTGCTAACAAAATTTATTGATTTAAATGAACTTCCTACTTGTTTACCTTTAGAGCAAGCTGAGCATAACTCAGTGCTCTTGAATTTTCGTTTTGGCAGTCCTTTGACAAGTTTCTTTGAAGCTATTTTGGGAAATTAACTTGACACTAACATGTCTGAGCTTTCTGTGTCACCGATTAGATTCTTCTTTTATAGAAACGAGACATTGTAAATCGTTAGACTTCGTGTCTAGTAGGTAAATGTTCCCATGTCTTCGACCCGTAAATGATTATTTGTTGTCTTTACTTATCCCAGAACATTTGTTTTCTTGGAAAGTGATTCTGTAACCAATATCACATAATTGGCTAATGCTAATTAAATTGAAGTTCAAACCTTCAACTAGTGAGACTTCATTGATGATGAGATTTTCGATTCTGACAATTCTTTTGCCAATTTTTTTCCTTTGTTGTTGCCTCCAAAGGATACACTTTCTCCTTTAATTCTTTCTAATTGGATGAATTTCAGAGGATCTGCGGACATGTGTCTTGAGCAATCATTGTCAAGGTATCACTGTCAAGGTACCACTTGCTCGTTCTTTTCTTTGGTACCTGCAAAAGATAAGTAACACACTTTTTCTTTGGTATCCATATTTTCTTGGGTCCATTTTGGTTAGGATCAATCATTTTTAGAATTTCTCTCTGAATAGGTCTCCAAATTTTAGGACAATCACTCTTAAAGTGATTTGAATCATCGCAATTTGAGCACTTATAGGAAGTTTGACCATTGAATTTCACAAATTGCTTTTGAAAGTGATTTTGATATACAAATTTGGGGGGTCTTTTCTTTAGTCTTTGACATTGGGAAAAGCATTTTTCAATTCGGTATTTTTCTCAAAATCGAAACTTGATTTATTACAATAGGGAACTGGAACTGACAAAATATGTTGAAGGTTTTTCGAATCCATTGAAAATTTCGTGATTATATTAGAAATTTCATTTTTTAGAAGTTCTTTTTCATTAGAGATACGATCAAAACTTTTCTTAGAAATACTTTTCAGATCAGAAATTTCTTTTTTCAATAAATCATTTTTCTTTTCAAGGAATTCTTTATTCTCCTTGATAAGATTAAATTCTTTTTGCAAAAAATCAATCTTATCTTTTTGTGAGATATCTTGTTGTTTTAAAAGATTGTTTTCCTTTTTTAAACATTCAATTGACTCATCATTTTCCTTGTTTTGAGTCGTACTTCTTAAAGACAAAATCTCCTTCTTCAATATCGAAATCTTTTTGAAAGCAGTTTTGTTAATAGAGATTAACTTATCAATATAATTAGAAACTGCTTTAGGAATTTTGGAATTACTTACTTCGTCTTCTTCATCAGAAGTTGATTCTGAGTCTGGATTTGCCATCAAGCAGATATTGGTATACTCTTGTTCGCTCTCATCATCATCTAAATTACTCCACGTTTTAGCTTTGAAAGCCTTCTTATATCATTCATACTTTCCTTTGTTCTTTTTGAGAAGAGGACATTTTGGCTTTATGTGTCCGTTCTTTTTGCAGTGGAAACATATCACATCCTTGTTTTCTTCATCTTCACCACTTGATTTCTTTTGAAAGTTTAGCTTTTTGGCTTTTGATGGCTCAGAATTCTTGAATTGCTTCCTTTGACTTATTCATCTTCACCTTCTTTACCATCTTCCTCAATTTCTTGACCATTAGAGCTAACTCTTTATCTTTATCTTTATCTTCATCTTCATCTTCATCCGAATCTGTGTCATCAAAATCAATTTTAGTTTTTAAAGCTATGAATTTTTTTACCTTTGGATTCTAAGAACTTTTTAGTTTCATAGGATTGAAGAGTTCCGATAAGTTCGTCCACCGTGAGTGGTTTGATCCCCTGAGTTTCTCGAATAGAAACTTTGATGTTGTTCCACTCTTTTGAAAGAGCTCTCAGCAACTTGCTCACCTTCATAGGTTTTGAGATGGGATTGTTTTGGAATTCACGCCTATTTACGATCTCAGTGAATCTGCTCTGCATCTCAGAAATTGTTTCATTTGGTTTCTGAGTGAAGGACTTGTACTGCCTAAGGAGAATGTTGAGATTTGTGTCCTTAACTCTCTTTGTTCCTTCATGAACAAGCTTGAGACGATTCGAAATTTCTTTTGCAGTTTTGAGATTTGCAATTCGTTTATATTCAACACGTGCTAGATCATTGTATATGGCCATTCTGATCTTTGCATGGAGATGGATCCTTTTGAAATTTCCTTAGCAAAGAGAGGTAGAGCTTGAGGTCTAACTTGCTCTTTAATTCCTTCGGTAGAAGGTGTCTCATTTTGCCCTTTGGAAGTTTTTGGGGATTTTGTTTCGGTTGAAACGTTTGGAATGATTCCATATTCAACGATGTCCCATATATCCTGATTTATTCCCAAGATGAATGTCTTCATCTTGTTTTCCTAGACATTGTACTCAGTTCCATTGAAATAAGGCGGTTTGTTGTTGTGACCCTGACTCAGCATTACCAACCATCAATAAACGTTATCTCAGAAGTAAAATAACACTTCAAAGAGAAATGAGCACTAGGCTCTCATACCAATTGTTACGGCTAGTGTTATCACCTAGAAGGGGGTGAATAGGTGATTTTATCAAATTGAATGATTTAAACGTGCGGAATGAATATAGTTGAGGTCAATAATTCATATGATTAATATTAGATGGATGCGTATAACAAACTTGTATACAAGTTGTCATCAGATGATTGTGTCTGATGACTAAGATGATATTTTAACGAACTTATTTGACAGATATGTATGCAGTATAATATTAGTAATATTAAATGAAAGTTTAGGGATAGAAAATACTGCACACAGATTTTTATAGTGGTTCGGCTTTATCAAGTCTACGTTCACTTTCCATGCTAGCAGCCTATTGGCTGTGTTTCACTATTGAATCACCAAAAGATTACAGAGCAGTGCTTTTCAGATGATAGACTACACTATCACGTATACTCTTCACTCAAGTAATTTTCTTTCTAAAGTCACAACATGAAATGCAATAATCACAAGTGTGTAAGATCAAAGCTCTATTCAAACTTTGAAATTCTTGATTCTGGTTATTCTCCTTGTATGACGTTTGCACTCTGTTTATACTCTTCTATTTCCAATTTATCCGTTGGACAGTCTTCAGAGGATTGATCCCCAAATCAACCTATTGGAGAAATGTAACCTCCTCAATTTCAGTCCCTGGGAAATGGCTATGGTATAAGTTTGGTAGTTTTTCAATTGGAACCAATTTTTACTCTTGTTCTGGAAAACCCAATTTCGAATCCTTTGTACTCCTTTGTATTGTTATTTTTGTGGAGACTTTTGTAATCCGAATTTCCAAACACTTCCTTCTTGAAAGTTTCTCCAAACATATTGAAGTTTTACATACTTTAATTTCATAATTTTGGACTTGATATGAGTAGTACGATAGCCTAATTTCCGAATCGTGTAAAAATGCCCAGAATGAATATTTCGGTGATGTTCACACTTTCTTTATTTTCTACAAGCTTTTTTGGGCCGATTTTAGAAAAGTTTACTTCACAAAAGTTGTTGAGAATTTCTTTTTCTATAACATATATAAATTTGGGAATTTTTCAAGATGATATGGATTCTAGAAAGAGCTTACTTTAAGAAACAAGAATTCTATTCCAGCGAACTGTTTTTAGTTTGTTTTTGAGCTACTAAAAATTATGTTTATAGAAAGATTCAGATTTTGTGTTCTTCATGAAAAATGTTTGTTAAGGCTTTGTTTATGACATATTAAAATTTGAGAATTTTTGGAGTCCATTTACTATGTTTTCAAGTCCGATTTCGTGAACAGTGTAAAACTATTGGGTTTTGTCAGATTTCAAAGATTCATCATTTTCTATATAAGAACGTTGGAATCTCAACTTGATATCTTTTGGTGATATTTAAGGACATTCCCACGCCGAACCTCAGGTTGAACGAGATTATTATACATGTTTTGTCGGAGAAAATCCTCATAAAATCTTGAGAACTAAGCATGATACGGGTTGTAATTTTAGTGCCAAAGAGTCTATTTCGTGTGAACCGATTGGCCCGAATCAATTATGCAAGAAACCAGCAAATCCAGAAGGCTCTGGGAGTCCACAGTCTCCACAGTCTGGAAAACTTTAGAAGAGGCTAGAAGATAATGCTTTGACATGGTCAAAGCTTCTCCTTCAAGCTTCTATTATTAAGGTTCATCATGACTAGTATTAATTGGCTTAGACTTAGAAGCCCCCTTTATGATGATAAGCCTTAAATGAAGTTGGACTTAGAAGACCCCTTCATCATGGCTTTTGTCCATTCTTTATTAAATTAAGTGATGACCAAGGAAAGACTTCTATAAATAGGGAGAAAGAGAGAGAGAAAGGGAGCCTCATGTGAAGCCCTCCTCCCTCACGCCACTTCCTCTCTCAAGTTCTCACGCCATTTCCTCTTCATTCTCATGCCATCACCATCTCGCTTCTTGCTTCCTTGCTTCTTGTTCACACCAAATAGAGAGAGGGGGAGAGGAAGAATCGCACTGACCCACCATACCTCTCTAGTGTTCGGCCACATAAAGTCCACGTTCAAGGGCCGTGTGATAGTGGTCAAGCCACACACCAAGAACCGCTCGAGATTTGCCAAGGCTCTCGTGTCCATCACACGCCTTTCATGTTCTAGTTCTTATTTTATACCGTTGTGTAAGTAAGCTTCCTAATATTGGAAAGGAAGTTGTGATGCGTTGTGACACAGTTTGCTTGGACCGTTTCTCGATCGTTTGGTTGGTCGTAGTGGGTTTAATCCCTTGATTTGATCATGTTTGATGTTTGATGTGATGTTTGTCTTGAGCTAGAACTGAGATTTGGTTGGTAAAGTGTACATGTTATAGCCATGCATAGTGTTCTCTTGTATGAAGTTTGCTATTGATCTGCCATTGATGTGGGTGCGGTAAGAGCCGACTTATGTTAACGGCGATCCCCTCGTCCTCGCTTAATATTAGTAGGTTTACTTGTTGAGCCTCCTCGACTTATCCCCCGTTGTTTCCTTTTCAGGTTCGAAGAATGGCGTCTCCCCGACCCGGTTCGGCAACCCCGTGGAAATGACAAACGAAGTGTTCATCGTGATAGATGCCTGAGAAGGTCGAGCCTACCGCCGAATCACGACATATGTGATGGTCAATGAGGGCCTAACAGACTTGGTGCCTCACCCGTACGTAGCATAGCATGGCTACACCGACGAAGAATGGGTTGGACCCATACGTGGGTTCAATGGACCTTTTTACGGCGCAAGAAGGCCGGATCTGGGGCATGCCATGGGTGGGGTGTAGATCGGCCATGCGGACGGGAAGCGGGGAGGAGATGTGGATGGAGTTAGAAGCAAGAAGATGAAGTAGAGGGAACAGGATTACCCAAGCCGAGTTTTGTTATTCATAGTCGGCTAGGAATGGATAAGCTTCTAGAATATGCGTGTGAAATATGTGATGTTTGCCATGGCCCGAAAGGCTTGTTAAAATATGTTTGCATGTACTTTAAACATAAGGTTTGCTCATAATGCTGCTTGTCTAAATTTCGCTGTTGTTCTGAATGTGATTGTCTCGAAATTATGCTTCCGCTTGTGTGTAAAGAAATATAACAATGAACGGGACGTCATGTTAATGACCCTAAGGTGGGGGCGTTACAAGAAACTTCCCAAGAGAAAATGCATAGCCGTTAGAAGAAGAGTCATTATCTCTAGGTGATTTGATCGCCCATACAATCAAATCAAAGTTTCCGTAAGTATAGTTCTTCATGTTTAAGGAACGATCTTGTGATTGCCAATTAGAATATCTTAAAATATAAATTTGATTGTCCTACATAAACTTACAAAAAATAACACTTATTGAGTTTGACGAGTAATTTTGAGTCTGATGGCAAAGTCCTTTTATCGATCAAGTCTGATGACTCAGCATTTACCTGCATCAAATAACTTAAGTGTAATTGTGAAGAGTAAAAGATTGTTTTGTCATTCTTCAAAATTAATTAGGGATTTTTCTCAAGAGAAAACTTCTTGCGTTTGCATTTGGTTTGGGTATTTACATAAAGTTTCGAATGAATTAAGTTAATTTAATCCGTAAAAGTTTCATGGGAGTTGTAAGTAGTTGCCCATCAAAATCCTGGAAACATGTGTAACGTGCTAGATTGCTGATATTCTTTTACAAAATCATAACTTCATATCTTATTTTATGCCCAAGAATACAATTTTGGTTCTCTTCCAATTTCTTCTGTTAGAACTCACTCTCACAATTAAATAACTTGTAAGTGCAGAGTTCTCTTCACTTGTGCATCATGTGCGACGATACCTAGAGCCAAACCATGCTTAATAGCTTTCTCTCGAAAAGGACCTTTGATGAGCTGGCTCTATTAATATTCTTCTGGTCTTCAGAGTATCGACCTAATAAAGATCATTGCAAGAATTCAAGTATCTCATAATCCATTCAACCCAATGGCAGAGGATCGGATTTGATCGGACTTCATTATGCAGTCAGCTTGACCTGGTAGGCTAGCAGCATTTGGGACGGCCAGACTGGTCTGGTCCCGGCCATCTCAAGTTGTGTTACTCAAGCAGGTGCTAATTTCACCATGGACAATCATATTTTCGCTTGATTTTGAGACTGCGAATTAGGAACGGGATTTTCTTTTTGGTCATTAAATTAGAATGGAACATAGAAGCAAATAAGGTTCCCCACTGGCGATAGAAGAGCCTTGAGTAATTAACTCACAAATTGTCTAAAGAACAAAATGAAAGAGTATGAATCTGAATTTGATTGCACACTGATCGGTGTGGAGATTTGTATTATATTTAGGGTTAATACTATGAAAAACCCTAAACTGGTACACCTGTGACAATTTTACCCCGAACTATTTTTTTTATCACAAAAAACCCCAAACTGGTACATCCGTGACAAATTTACCACGAACTATTTTTTTGACCATCAAAAACCCCAAATTGGTACACTTGTGACAATATTATCCCGAACTATTTCTTTGATCACCAAAAACCTCATCACTGGTACACCTGTGACAATTTTACCCCTGAACTAATTTTTTGACCACTAAAAACCCCAAACTGGTACATTTGTGACAAATTTACCCTTTGTTAGTGTCCGTTAAATTATATTAATATCACGAAAAATCACAAATTGATAAAATTGTGACAAACAGAGGGGTAAAATCCAAAATCGGTACACATGTCAATTATCACGTGTCATTAAACTTAGCAATTTGACAGTAAAATTTAACAAAAACTAACGGAGGGTAAATTTGTCACAGGTGTACCAGTTTAGGGTTTTTGATGGTCAAAAAATTAATTTGGGGACAAAATTGTCACAGGTATATCAGTGTAGGGTTTTTGATGGTCAAAAAAATAGTTCGGGGTAAAATTGTCACAGGTGTACCAGTTTAGGGTTTTTTGTGGTCAAAAAAATAGTTTGGGGGTAAATTTGTCATAGGTGTACCAGTTTAGGGTTTTTCGTGGCATTAACCCTTATATTTATAGTTTGTACATGAGCGGAAGAATCACAATTAAAAATTTTTTTACAAAATGTAAGAATCTACAATATTAGCACAAATTATAAAAGATTTGCTCTATCAATGAGATTGGCATAGATTGCAGAAGATTGACGTTATTAATGGGATTGGCATAGATTGCGGAAGATTACTCTATCATGGGAGATTTGCTATATCACAAAAAAGTCAGAGCAATAAACTAACAATAGAGCAAGAGATTAATTGGTTGGGACAAACAAAATGCCAAACTGTTAAAAATATGTCTCGAGTTTGAGCTCGTTGAACAAACACCGAAATTACAGCAGGGCAGGGTCTGTCTCGATAAATAAAGTCCAAGTTAGAATTTTGTGATCGTCTGCGATCTTGTTTAGCTTGCTGGCCGTACTCCTTACATCAAATGCTTAGCATGCGAAAGGAAGAAGAAGGTGTGAGCAGTTCTAGGTTTCTTACAGGTTTCACGTGGAACCTGGAATCTATCCTCGGGTACAGGTTCCTCATTTTTTGGAATCTGAAACCTACCCGTCGGAACCTATCACAAGTTCTAGGGTCTAATATGTTCTTTTTTTTTATTTTCATTTTTAGTTAAACAAAACGAAAATGAATGCAACAATACTTAATAAGCTTGTCATTCACTAAAGAGAATACAAAAGACTAGTTTTCCTAACATTAAGGCTCCGTTCATTTGGCGAAAAATATTCTCCCGGAAAATATTTTCCAGGTTTCCGATGTTCAGGGGTGGAAAACATTTTCTGTGAGAAAATATTTTCCTTCCCCCCCTCACAAAATAGCCTAAGTCTATGGAAAATGACTTCCGTTTCTTCAAAAGCGGAAATCATTTTCCGGAGCTTCTTCTTCTTCTTCTTCTTCTTCACTAAGGTCGCTGGCGTTATTTGGTCGCCGCCACCGCCATCGGCTGGCCAGATGCCAATGACGGCCGCCGTTCATGCCACGGCCGCCCGCTGCCGCTGCCGCCGGACCGGCGCCGCCGGTTGTTTTTGGGGCCTTTCTCGCTTGGCCGCCTTCTTCTCGACTTCTTGCCGCCGCTTCGCCGCTCGCCGCCACCGCATTGCCGCCCGACACCGCCGCCGCCGGGGCCGCCGCCAACAAGTCCCCGCCGCCCGAGCGAACGCCGGCCGCCGCCACGGCCGGTCGCCGGCGAAAAATATTTTCCAAAACTTTTTCATAATGGTCGCCGAACACCGGAAAATTATGTTCCGGAAAAATATTTTTCGGGAAAATGACTTCCGGAAAAATATTTTCTAAAAGAAGAATATTTTCCGCCAAACGAACGGAGCATAAGGTTAAAATAAATACAATTAAAATGATAAGCCATTGCATGAATCAATACTATGGGTGAGTAATTTTATGTTTCGTACAAGTTCCACATGGAACCTACCCTATCACAGGTTCTAGGATTGGTTCCAAGGTATACCTAGGTTCTACATGTATTATTAATTGAACATTTGTAGTAGATCATCACCTTTAATGACTATCACTTATTGCTATGATCCACTGACTACAACTTATATTTATACATATGAAGAATATGAAATATTAATAAGTCATAAAATGAAAGCTTAGATTAGTGGTTCCAGATTATACACTCATCATCTAACGCCATAAAACATCGTAGAATCACGCGAAGATATAAACCAAGAAAAAATACAAAAAAACTTATTTAGATTTTAGGTTCCAGGTTTCACCAATCTATAACCTGAAATTTATCTATCGAAATAGGTTCTTCAATTTTTGAAATTTGGAATGTACCCCAAAATCTGAAATCTGCAAGTTTCCACTGATTAGGTTTTCAAATTCTAAAGTAGAATATGAAATCATGCTCACCCGTGGAAAGAAGAAAGCACGAAGACAAAGAAAGCAGCAAACTCACAAGCTACCATTTAACGAAGAGGGCCCGCCATGCATTATAAAGGACCCACCTGCTGCTCTCGCTCTTTTGGCCATACATGAAAATTCTGCATCCTAGCCGCACGTGGAATTGGCATAGTAAAAGATTGTAGGCTTGTTTTGTCTCGTGTCCACATTACTAACTCTTTCGTGCAAGTCAAAAAGAAGCCGCCGGAGCCCATCTTAATAAATGTGAAATAGAGATAAGCTCTTTATAAAAGGCAGAGGAGCGAAGGTGACGGGAATGTCTTTGAACACCGAGAGAAGAGAGCCCTGAGACTGCATAGAGGAAAATTGTGCACAGAGTTCTTCTCGTGAGGGTTTTGCTTGTTGTAATTAGATCCTACAGTGATTTAGTCAGTTAAATTCTTATAATTAGAATTTGTTTGATTCTTTGAGCTAAAAAGTTTGTGAGTTATCGAGTATAATTAGGGGTTGAGAAATACCGAGAGAGTGTATGGGTATTCGAGTGATTGTAATTTCTATTGCATCACTTGTCTCTATAGTAAAATTTTGGACTGCTTTTTTCGTGGACGTAGTTACCGACATTTAGACCAAACCATATAAATCCGGTGGCCGATCTCCTTCCTTTCTTATGTCTATTTTATCTGATTTGCTTGTCTATGGTCACAACACAAACAATTCTTGAACAAGAAAACAAAAGGCTTACAATTCTTGAAGAACCCTTGTTTTGAGGCACATCATAAGATCAGCTTGCTTGATCTATACGAAGAAGACACGTTCTATTGGCACTTATCCTTAGATTCTTAGGCATAATACTGAATTGATACATGTAGGGCAGCTTATCCTTAGATGCTTTGCAGAAACTTGGTCCTCCCCAAACAATACATTCTCATAAACTAAAGCCAATCATCGTGCGTCTAGCACTATAATTGTTTCCTGTATAAATAATGAAACTTCACCACGTGGTGGTCGGCTTGTGTGGATGAAAGCTTTGCGCTTTTGGAGCACCTGAAAGTCTCCCCAATGTGTAGGATTTTCCATGTGCACAGCTTAATAATCTGGAATTTTGAACATTACTGTTCTCTTTGCAGCCACGACGCGCCAGACTGATCTCCACTTTACCACGGCACGGATCTTGCACCACGCTACCCTGGACCTTGAAATCCTACACTTGCGGATGCCGAAACCCATGCAGAACGGACCGATCCCTAAATCTGTGCCGCTGCTCGATTCATTGACGAAAGTATGCTCTGGCGTCCACATCAAATTGCCAGGGAACGGAGATGGCACTTCCGAAAAGCTCTTCAGGAGATAAATGAATGTTTGGTACAAACGGTCCTTGTGAGTGAGCAAAAGGATTACTGCTTTCACCGGCACTACAACTGGATGAAAAGTCCTGCCTTGCTAAGCTGTTTGCTATGGTGGGATTAAAGATTTTTGCATTGATATGACTCTGTGGCCCCAGACAATCTAATTGTCTGTTCTCTATGACATTGTAGTGGCGCAATGCTGAAGCCAATGAGTAATTAAATTCAGGAGTTACTTCTGGTCTATCTGAATAAAGATGCAGTTCGGTTTCAGCTACCATAGAGATGCAAAATGATGGATGTGCCAATAAAGAGATAGGATCGCTAAACTATAAAAGATTAAGGAAGCCGAGAATAAAAAGATAGTACTTATATAACATCACAATACCTTGGTTTAGCACTGTGTAATCTAGATGATGAAGAGGTGGGCTCGGGCTGACTAACGGTTCTGTGGGCAAGGTGGTCAGGGCTCTCGGAGGAGTGATGCTGGGTAGGGCATCGCGTGGCACCCATTGATCCTTGTTATCGTAAGCTTGCCTTTTTAAGTTCTGCACCAAAATCTGTTGATCGAGCAGCGGATTCAATCAAATCCAAAGTCAAACGAATACTAATGAATTTTCAGAGAAGTGATTGTGGCATATACACTGCCGTGTAGACGAACTAGTCCAATATACACAGGCCCTTCTTTAGCTCTATATAGACGGACACTCAGGTACTCAATAGTAAAGTTTCAGGTTATGATTTTATGTACCTTCTGAGAGCGGGTCAATTTGTCTAGCGACTGGAAAGTTTGGCCGTCAAGTGTTGCTTGAGTAACTTTCATTACCGAATTGAACAGTATGCTGGCCTTGTTCGAAGCTTGGTAGTAAGCGTACATCACGTTATCGTCGACCGCACAGTTGCTGGCATGTCTGACAATCTTCTCCCATGTCCGGTTGGTGATCCCAGTGCCAAGTATCTGAGGTGACATAACATCATGCTTCAAATAACATGTCAAGAACAAGAGAAATTAGTGCAGCTCGGAAGAGAAATAGATACTACGTTTCTTAGAGAGGACACATCGACTTCGTGCAGCTGGAGGAAATCTTGAATGGTGTTGATTCTTCTCGAACTCATGCGCTTGTGTAGAGGGCTGTTTTTGGCTATTTTCTGCAACCGCCATACTTCATCACTCAGAGATGGAGGGTGGTGCTTCTTATTCACTGTGCATAACAGAGAAAACTTGACAATCTTTAAGGCTCTGTGTAGTCGTCCGGATTTCTAGTCAGGATAGAACTGGATAGCATATGACATGAAATCTAAGGATTTTGTTATATTCTATACATTATTTGGTAAATCACAATCATAAAGTTGAAATTTTCACATTATATCCTGTTCATTGTTTAATATAAACAACCCATCAGTGTAAATGAACATATAAATTACATAAATGAAGATGGTAAGAATATTTTATGACACTCTTAACTACTTCTGAAAAATTGGAAAATATTTTCCAAAAAATAATTGGTTATACCTCTTAGCAAAATTAGTCAATTAAAAATATTTTCATTATTGATAACAATTTATGTCTAACTATATTCGTGGATAATAAAAATATTTTTTATTTATTTATCTTTGTAAACGATTCAAGCATCATTTTTCGGAAAAAAATATTTTCCGAATCTTTGAGTTTTTCCGTGAAACAAACGCATCCTAAAGTCTTTTGAAGGTCCACAGATAAAATCGGGAATTAATAGTAAAAAATCAAAATGATATTGTCAAACTAGAGGCATCGAAACTAGGGCATTGCAAACTTACACTCTCCTCGACGATCTTTAACGACAAAACTTTCACTTCTCGCTTCCCTTATTCTTATTTCTGCAGAAACCTTTTGAACAGCTCGAGCTCCTAACCTGAATTTCCGACTTCTCATCCAGCTCGAGTTGTCGGTGATGATTAAATCACGGAGGCAACCGTTTCCGCCTCGCAAGATCACAGTCAGCTCCCCAGTTATCAATGGCCTTTTCCCTTCCCTTTCGCGAACGATATTGTGAGCAAATTCCTTCTCGGTCCAATCCTCTCCCTTGTCCGACCCGAAATCACCATCAAGGACGACGATATCGAGCTTCATGGAAGATAGAGGGCCACTTGTAACCCTCTCATTGGTCCTGCCATCTACTAGTTCGATCCTGAGAGGAGTACAGTCCTCAGCTTCTATTTGACTGAAACTGAAGATGGTTGCCGGTAATTTGGTAACAAACTGCAGTCGCAAGCTGCTTCCTTCAGAAGTTCCAACGGGATTCGACGGCACTCTGCGATATAGACTAGAAATACATAAATTCTTCTGTGCATAAGGGATGTTGAAGTGTCGATACAATGTCGGAAAACAATTTTTCTTGTACTTGAAACCTTAGTACTGTGTCCAGTATGAAAATACTAATATGAAACAAGATCAATATGGCCTCTTTTGATTGGGATCAACCTTGAAGGTTGATGCAGGAATACAAGGAACACTGACCTTAACGACGGATCATGAAAGCGCGAGATCACAAGTTCCACTTCCTCACTAACCTGCTTGATGCAGAATGTAAATCAGATTGGAAGTGAAATTTTATAACCATGCAATACTTATGTCCTGTTTAGCATCATGATCACAAACAGGTGATTTCCTTACACAAAATGCACGACAAATCTTACGTTTCTACAGTGTTATGTTTTCAAATACAGGGAACTTCTGCATAGCATACCAATCAAAACAAATAACTATAAAAAGGAAGAATTCATTTGATCGGTGGATAAAAGGATTCATCCCCCTTCATAAAAAAAAGAGGTGAAGGGAAACAAATATCTATATTTTATTTGGAATTTAGTTATGACATCAGAATTCACAGATCTTTAATCGATGACAATGAACCCACCAAATAAATCACTTCAGAAACAGATGAATTGAAACATTCCTAATATAAAGCAGTAGAGCAAATCAGGACTTCATGAAGTATCTATCTTTCACAAGAAACAAGGCATGGACAAAACCCTCTACATCTTTGTGATGAAAAGTGCTTTGCCTGAGCCATACTTTTTGGTGATTTACAATGGAAATGACCAAGATTAAAATGCCCACTTTGCCGACCAAACATCTGAATCACCACTAGAAAAGAACCTTCCCAGTAGAAATTCGAACTACATCCACGACATGCTCACTGAACATCACTAAACCAGATAAATGAATTGTGATATGTTATTGAAAAAAAACCGAAGAGTCACATACTAAGCATAACAGAAGTATGAAATCATCAATGGATTTGTGAAGAACCAAACTCGAGTTCTTCTCAAGCAACATAGCTAGTGACTGATATGCATAGCATACCACTTTCCGAAAGAGAGGCTCGACCAAAGATGCTAATTCACCCAGCGACAGTCCTCTGGTCACATTGCTCCAATGACTGCAAAGTAATCAAGAATCTGAATCAGGTCTGTTATAGTAATACACAGTCAGAGACACTAAAATTGGAATACAATGGTCCCTGGTAAAGTAATTCTACTTAATGTTACGCCCTCTTTTTGATCCTCGAGCAGAAGATCCGGAACCACCCTCCTGAAGTTGCCTTTTGACCATCTCCAGAGAATCGAAAACACTTAAATTCATGTCCAGAGTTATCAAAACTTGCAGTGTTTATAGATGCAGCAACAGACACTGCTAAACTCACAGAGAATACATAGGGAATTCAGATTTGCCCACCGCAGAAATGACATTGACTCGAGCACACAAATAATTCTATTTGACCTAGAAAAAGAAACATGATTAACACAAAATATTTCAGGTTTTCATCTACATTTTCCCCCCATTAACAGCATTTTGACAAGTCCAAGCGCCATCTACGGGCCTTTTGGACTCATCAACTGAATTCATGACGGACACCCATGAAGATTGGGCGAAATTACCCATTAAAAACCAAGATTGACTAACTGACCCACCAACAGTGTGACAGCTACATTAGCCGCACGATCTAGAAGATATAAAAAAAAATTGTCCTTTCTAATGTTTTCCCACGTGGGATTTGAGAGAGAGACACAGTGCCATCGACCTGTAGAAGTTTGAGAGAAGCCGCGTCCTGTAGAGTGGCCTTGTACTGAATAGGAGGGGACGATCTTGTTAGAAATAATAAAACCGATTTTGAATAAAAAAATCTAAGTCGGCTTCTTTAACTGCCAATGAGGAATTTGAGTCAAAAGTAGGATTTCTTTTAGCCACATGAAATAAATAAGGATGCCGACACTTTTTGCCTTTGAAATGATAAGGGAAAGCCAACTGGCTTGCCTCTCGTCAGTCGGCAATCTTCCCTTTCATCAAGAGGCGGTGATGCATATAGAAATATATGCAAGAGTTTGTTTAGTGAGTCAAGCATAGAGAGTGAAAGAGTTAAGCTCGTAAGAGTGCAGTGTGTTATCCTTGTAAAGCTTGCACGAAAGGCATTTTGAATCTATCTCTCCTTCCTTTGTATGTTTGTGTACTCTTCTCACCAAAATTATCGAAAGTTTCTATATTTTTTGGTTCCAACAGATCTTTAGATTTGAACTCTCACTGTTGCCCATTGTCTTCAGTTGAATTTCTCTTAAGAAGTCATCGAAGGTCTGCGCGGCGATGGGTGAGCGCCAGAAGCTGTGGCCGAGTGAGTCGGTGCGAAGAAGACTGAAAGGCATAATAGGTGGGTTGCCCAAGATGGGCCAAACCCAACTCATGAAACACAAGGCTTACAAGGCGATTATTTACCTTTTACTATAAATAGTTGACTCCTGAAGGAAAACGGATGTGATTTTTAATAGATACAAATAAGACACCTTTTCGAAAGAACGTCTTCTTTGGTTTTCCTTCTATACACTAGTAGGTACCGAAGATAATTAAGGATCGCTCTCAAGTGTGCAAAGTGGCATTTAATCTATGGAAATTTTGGGTATGTTCGTTATATGATATGCATGTATGATCGGTGATACAAGTTGATGATTATTGGGCATGTTTTTCACGTTATTCGAATGTGTTTCGAATATGTTGATTGAGAAATGTTGATGCATCTAGGGGACCGGCGGACCTGTTATACGACTAGATGAACCGACGGGCTTAAAGTCAACGATTTTGGATTGAGCTCAAATTTGGTCGGCTGAAGCGAAATGCGTGCTAATCAATACTCACGCCGTTGGCCATGACTAACGATGGATTTTCGCGATTTGGGGTCGTTTAGATGGGTTTTTCTATTATTTTAGTATTTTTTATGGGTTAATTTAGTAAATGGGAGTTTTATAATTTTGCGTTTTGATGTTTATTAATCCTACTAGGGTTAGTTTTGAGGATATATAAGCTTATTTTAGGATTTGGTTTGGGCATACTTTTGGATAATTTGATTGTTAATCGATTGAGACAACAGTTTGTTTCTCGTTATCGTTTCGATTCTTCTGTTTAACTTAATTTCTTTCGCGCTTGAGCATCAAATGTATTTTCCAACATTGGTATCAAAACCCGTTTACTTGTTTCCTAATCATGCATGTGAATGCCCTATGAAATTGAAGTGTATATTGCCCGTTTTTGTTAAGGTCTCGTTTTTGGCTTGTTTTCTTTGCATTGACGTATTATTCATGCATGTTTCGATTTGTTCCTTTTGACAAAACTTGATTTTGATTAGACAGACAGAAAATACTTGTTAAGTCGAAAAAAATAAGGGGCGGCGCGTCACTGGAGGAGGCCTCACACGCCCTCACGAGCTGACACGCTTCGTAGGCACGTATGTGATATGGCCAAGCGTGGCCGTGGTGAAGTGGCGCGTTTGGTGTCGCCAACCACTGATGCTGACGTTAGTAACGAGCGGATCCGGATCAATCGGATCTTGACCTGATCGACCCGTTGATTGTCGACTCATTGACCATTGACTCATTGATCGTTAACCAGTTGGACTAGTTCAAACCAGTCAGAATGACCCTAGTGCCTCTTTTTTTTTTTGGCCCATATGAACTCATCTGAACTCCGATTAGGGCGTTCTTGGTATCGGTTTGTTCGTAGTGGAATGCTCTACATTATGGTATATTCGTATGACATGTTTGTTGCACTTATGAATGTGGAAATGCACGATGAACTCTATGTATGCATACTTTATGGTATATTCTTTGGTATTTTCTCTATGTTTTTTCAAATACAAGTGCTGGGTCACATGTATATGAATAAGCATTCCCTATCTTAATGTATCATGAATTATGAGCAATCCTTTTTGTTCTACGTTTGTTACAGGAACGATGGTACATACGATAAGCACTCCGATAATCCCAAGAATAGCGGCTCAAAAGGAGAGGCTTGAGAAACTTAGAATCAAGTTAGTTCTTATCGATGCGACGCTGGAGATGACATGATGATGCACATCATCAAGGTCATAATGCTGGAATATGAGATGGTCAGACTCCTAAAATGTACTATTCTTGAGGAGTTGGAAATAATGATTGATAAGGTTAGGGAAACCTTAAGCGGTCCAAGTTATAAAATGCTCATGGAGAATTTCTTGAAAGAGTACATAAGGGTTGAGGCAAGGAGAACGTCAAATCTTGCATTGAATGGGTCTCGATGCAAATCGTGGCTCGAATCTAGGGGTTCTCCGGGCGCCTCTATTTTGGTGCCAAAGAAAATGAAATTCCCTAAGAAATTCCATAAGTCTTTTCCTGTCTATGACATGGAGTCACTTGTGTATATGTTTCAAGTTAATATTTCATGTTCTTGAATATTTGTCAATATATTATGAAATATTTGGTTATGAAAATTTGTGGTTTTTTCATTTGATATTGCCATATTATATATTATGTTATGAGTAGGGAGTTCTTAAAAGTTTGTATAACTTTTGAAGAACCAAAATTTCTTTTTATATAAATGATTATGTTAATGATATTTTCAAATTAGGATTTTTAGACGATAATTGGGAACATAGTGACCTGTTGACTCTAAGACCTTTTGTGAAACTATTTATTAATGTGATTAGTTTATATGATTATGATGTTGATGAAGTATTAAGATATGCATTAATAATTCGTGCGTATATGTTTGAAATGTTCAGATACAATGGCTTCAGTAACTAAGAATATAGTGGCTGAACTTAATAAAGGAGAGAAATTGAATGGTGATAATTATGAGATTTGGAATCTCAAAATTTAGTATGTGCTGGAAGAGCAAGAGACACTCGAGACTCTTAACCAGATTATGGAAGAACCTGAGGATGGGACTACTACCCAGCACAAAAGGGATAAAGATGCATTTGCTGCGTGGATAAGAATAACTCTCTTACTCGCATTACGTTGCTAAGTAGCATGGACAATGATATCATGCGAGAGTTCAGATGTTTTGAAATCTAAAGACATGTGGCGTATTGGCAGCAAGATTTGATCGAAACTGCTGTGATCAAATTGAGACAACTCACTATTTGTTTTGACTCATATAAGATGCCTCATGGAAAGATCATGAAATAGCATCGAGGTAGATGTTAAATATAATAAGTGAGCTGAAGGATGCTGGCCACATACTTACTTATGAACAGTAATCCGTTCCTTGCCTCAATGTTGGGAGCATATGAAGATCCACTTGACCCACAATTAGGGTATGAGACCTTTGAGGATACTATGCGGCATCTTGAGCTGGAAGAGGACCGTCTTCTGGCAGCTAAACCAGAAATCGATATTTACTTTGCTAGTTCTAACTCATATGGAGTTTTGGGCTTCAAGCGGAAGCATCCTGGTTGGTTCAAGAAGTGGAAAGGCAAGAAAACAAGGTTTGACCAACGGGAGAAAGGAAAGCGTCCTTTTAAGAAGAACATTTTAAGGGTGAAATATTACAACACTAACAAAAATGGTCACTTTGCTCGTGACTGTGGTGAGCCAAAAAAGATAGATACCCTTAGTATTCATGAGAGTACTGCTTACGTGTCTAGTTTAATTTTTCTAACTGAATCTAATCCTTTGTGGGCTGTAGACTCGGGAGCTGTAGACCATGTAGCGAAGGACAGAGAAGCCTTCATGGAGTTCCGATAAGTTCCATAAGGAATGAAGTGGATATATGTGGGGAACGATTCTAAAGTGGAAGTCAAAGGCATTGGCACCTGTCAATTGCTCATGCGTGGTAGACGCACATTGCTCCTACATGATATGTTATTTGCTCTAGAAATTCATCGAAAATTAGTTTTAGTGTTGGTTTTAGTAAAACTTGATTTTAATGTTAACTTTCATAGCTATGGTATAGACTTGTCTTTAGGAATAAGTTATTATGGTTCTGGATATTTCTTAGATGGTTTCATTATATTGGATGTTAATTATTATGAAGTTAATGTTAGTTATTTCTTATTTACATCGTCTAATTTTTATGTGAATGATGTGAATTTATGGCATGCTAGACTTGTTTATATCGGGCCAACAAAGAATGAATAGATTAGCCAAAGAGGACTTATTGGGAAATATTTAAAAGGTCGATTTGCCAATATGCGAGCATTGCCTAAAAGGAAAAATAATGTGAAAACCATTTGGAAAATGAACTAGAGCTGAGTTTCCTTTGCAATTAATCCATACAGACATCTATGGTCTAATGAAAGTAAGAGCAAGGCACGGGGTTGTTTATTTTATCACCTTTATTGATGATTATACTTGATTCGGACATGTCGATTTCATTTCTCATAAGTCCAAGGCATTAAATTGCTTTAAAAGATTTAAAGCTTAGTGGAAAATCAATTAGACAGAAAAATAAAAGCATTAAGATCCAATCAAGGTCGAGAATATCTGTCTGATCAGTTCAGAAATTTATGTGATAAAAAGGGAATATAAAGACAACTGTCTATTCTACATACTCCTCAACAAAATGGTATTGCAGAAAGGAGAAACAGAACCTTAATGGAAATGCTTAGGTCAATGATGGCACAAGCTAACTTACCTATCACTTTTTTGCGTAATATTCTCAATTTCGGTTCCCGAAAAATGGCTATGGTTTAAGTTTGGTGGTTTTCCATTCGGAGCTAATTTTACTCTTGGTCTGGAAAACCAGATTCGGATCCTCTATACCCCTTTGTTTTGTTATTTTTATAGAAACTTTTTTGATCTGAATTTGTAAATACTTTATTCTTGAAAGTTATTCCAAACATTTTGAAGTTTTACGTACTTTAATTTCAGAATTTTTGAACTTGATTTGGGTTGGACGATCACCTCACTTTTAGACCATATAAAACTGCCCAAAATGGATATTTCTATGATGTTTACAAATTCTCGATTTTCTACAAACTTTTTTTGAGCCAATTTTAGAAAAGTTTCCTTCACAAAAGTTCTTTAGAACTTCTTTTTTTATAACATATAAAAATTCAGAAATTTTTGGAGATGATTTGTATTCTTGAAAGAGCTTACTTTTTGAAGCAAGGATTCTGTTCCAGCGAACTGATTTTAGTATGTATGACACTAAAAGTTGTATTTATAGAAAGATTCAAATTTTGTGCCCTATGGAAAATGTTTGTTAAGATCTTGTTTATGACATATTCAAATTTGAGAATTTTTGGAGTCCATTTACTATGCTTTCAAGTCCAATTTTGTGAACAGCGCAAAACTGCCCGGTTTTGCCAGATTGCAAAGATTCATCATTTTCTATATGAAAACATTGGAATTTTGAATTGATGTCTTCTGGAGACAAATTCTATGCATTCTGAGCTTTCAAATGAGATATGTTAAGCTTTAATTGGAGGTCGCCCAAGGGAGAAGCCGAGAGAGAGAAGGAAAAAAGGTTTATTGCAACTTAAGGACCAAGTTTTAGGACCTTAAGTGCTCCTCTAGGTCATCATGAAACCTAGATTGCAACTTAGGGCCCAAGTTTAGGTTATGTGGGTAGGATTAAATCTTGCTCAAGAAGCCACATTAATGGCATTAGACTTTAAAGGCATTTCATCACTGTATTTTGGCTTTTATTCATCAATGCCAAGATTTTCATGATCATTTCATTAATGGCTTAGATTCTCAAGATCATATCATCATGATTTTTGGCTCATATTTATTAATGACTAAAATTTTAAGAAGATTTGATAATGATGGTCAAATCTAGATATTAATGAAGGAAGATTTTGTAATCATGGCAAAATGTAGAAAGATTTGGTAATGATGACAAGAAGATATGGTTTGGAGAAGAAGTAAGTGGAGCCCATAAATAGAGGCAATTCTCCTTCATTTCTCACCATTCCACCATCACATCTCTCTCTTTCACGCTCTCACTCTCTAGGTTGCCCTCTCTCCTCTTGGCCGCACCCTTGCTTGTGCCCGTGCCCGTGCCGTCGTCGACCGTCGTAGATGTTTTCTTGTGCTTATAGGTGAGTGGATTCCCTAACACTTGGATAGGGCGGCGTGTTATGTGATTGGAACGCGGCATGTAAGTAAATTCCCTAATCTTGTGACGTGGTTTGCTTATAGGTGAGTGGATTCCCTAACACTTGGATAGGGCGGCGTGTTATGTGATTGGAACGCGGCATGTAAGTAAATTCCCTAATCTTGTGATGTGGCTTGCTTGGACCGTGTTCGGTCTTTTGATTGGTTATGGTTGGTTCTTTTAATGACTTGCTTATATGTCATATTTGAGGTGATGTGGTTTGCTTGAACTTTGTTCGGTCATTGGATTGGTTGATTTCAAAGAAAGAATATGAATCTTTGAAAAGGAATTTTGCTGAAGAAATGATTTCGATGTCTTGAGAAGGAAAACATACTTTGAAATGATGTTTTTACAAAGTCCTTTGAAAATGGATTGATTTCATTGTTATGTTTATAAAAGGATTTCGATACCTTGAGAAGGAAAACATGTTTCGAAACGATGTCCTTGCAAAATTGAGCGGCTGTTTGCATAAGTGATCACACAAAATTGTGTTGTGGCATTGTTATGAGCACGAATCATGTTTATATGAGCTAATTGAAAATATAAGAATTGGCTTGAATGCTTGAGTGCTCGTGTGACCACTAAATAAAAGAAGAAGACCGTCGTGTAAACGGCGATGCCTCGGTAAACTAGCGTTGGGATGCCTAATTAAGCTAGGATGCTTGAGTTGAGCCCGGATGCCTCCGTAAACTAGCGCCGGGATGCCTTAGTTGAGCTAGGATGCCTTGGTTGAGCCGGGATGCCTTGGTTGAGCCAAGATGACGATAATGAAATCTTTATGTATGCCGGTATGTGTGTATTGATAAGCCGAGTTTATGTGATCGGATAAAGGTAAGCTTCCATGTGAACATAGTAAGGACAAGGTCAAAGTCTTTGCTATTAATGTGCGATTGACATAAGGCGGGGAAACTATTTATATGCGTTAGTATAATTGCGAGGCATCATCCTGCACGAGTTTTAGTGAATTTACTCATTGAGTCTTCCCGACTCATTCCCTGTTGTTTTCCTTTTTTTAGGTTCATACGGTGGAGATTGGCATAGAGGAGCTAGGAGTAACCCTAGCCTTTGCTTGTGATGTAATTTGTACGTGGAATGACATGTAGAAAAGGGCTTGTAAAAATATGTTTAAGAAAAATGGTAAAAGTATGTTATGCATGTTTTCCCTGATTTCCAACTATTATATAAGGTTTGCTCTTGATGCTTGTCGAAATCCCCTTGTTTGTTCTGATTGTGATTGTCTCGAGTTATGCTTTCGCTTGTGATTAAAGAAAGACAATAATGAACGGGATGTCACAAAGTGAGCCTTGGGTTACGATCTTGGCCGAGACGTGATCGAGGTGTGGTAAGGGCGTTACATTTTGGGGTGATGCTTTGTTAACTGCTGTCTATATATTTAACCGTGTGCCTTCTAAATCGGTTACTTTCACTTCATATGAGTTATGGACATGCAGAAAGCTTGATTTAAGCTTTCTAAAATATTAAGGTTGTGCTGCCTATAATCGTGAGTCTTCTCACAAGTATGGAAAAATTAGGTCCAAAATGTAAAAAGAGTATTTTCATAAGATAAAAAAGGGTATGTGTTCATAGGTAAATAAGAAAGCGGAACTATAACTGAATTCGAATTACGAGATGTGACATTCTTAGAGAATTAATTTCCTAAAAAAAGCGAAATAAGTGGAGATTACTCACTATATGAATCTATGGATCATGATAGTGAAGTTAGTGGAAGCATTGTGACGAGTGGAGAGTTGAGTGCAAACTAGTCTCAATTGCAACCACTTGATGATACGATACCACCATTATCTAATTCAAGTGGGAGCACAATGGAGTATAGTGAATCATCAGGGGTACAACCTCCCATATGACAATTAAGTCGTAGAAGCATTCCCCGTCAATGTTTTCACATCGAAGGAGAACTTTCATGATCGCTCTAGAGAATGAAGATGAGCCAAGAATGTGAATGAGGCTCTAGTATGCCTTGATAAGGAAAACTAGTGCATGTAATGGAAGAAGAAATGGAGTAGTTGAGATCAAACCAAATTTGGAAATTGGTTGATCTTTCAAAAGGATGCAAAGCCATTATGAACAAGTGGGTTCTCAAAATAAAGCGTAAGGCTGATGGCTCAGTTGAGAGGTATAAAGCTTGCCTTGTGGCGAAAGAATATAATCAACATGAAATAATTGAATTTGAAGAAGCTTTTTCTCCTGTAGTTGGATTTACCTCTATTCGCCTTATTCTAGTAATAGTAGCTAGTATGGATTTTGAATTTCATCAAATGGATGTAAAGACTGCATTTCTCAATAAAGAATTAGAAAAAGAAATTTATATAGAACAACTTGTTGGTTTCATTACAAAAAGCCAAGAGCAATATGTGTGTCGACTATTGAGGTCGATATGTGGCCTTAAGCAGTCTTTGAGACAATGGTATATACGTCTTCACAATAGTATAATGGCATATGATTTTGTAATGATTAGTGAAGACAATTGTGTATATATCAAAAGATCCAAAAATCAATTTATGATCTTATCATTATATATTTATGATATAATAATTGTCAGAAGCAGTATAAAGTTTGTTAATACGATCAAGAATAAGTTATCTTCCAATTTTGAGACGAAATATATGGGTAAAGCTATATATATTCTTGGAGTTAAGATTTCAAGAGATCATTCAAAGAAATCTTTATTCCTTTCACAAGAGATGTATGTAATAAAATTCTTGAGCAATTTCGTGTGCAAAACTGTAAATCAATATATACTCCTATTGCAAAAGGCTAAACATTGAGCGACATAATGTGTTTTAAGACTCCACAAGAAAAGGAGCAAATGGAACATGTTCCATATGCTAGTGCTGTTGAAAGCTTGATGTACGCAATGATGTGTACAAGACCTTGTATTTGTTATGCAATTAAAATGAGAAGTAGATACCAATCAAATCCAGGTCAAGCACATTGAATTACCGTCAAAAGAATCCTGAGATATTTGAAGGGGAAGTGCCGACTATGTGTTGACTTATTAAGGACGTGATTTGCACCTTGAAGGTTATACTGATATTGACTAGGGAGGAGATTCAAAGGAAATGTAATCTACCTCTGGATATGTATTCTTACTGAATAATGGTGTCATATCTTGGAGCAATAAGAAGCAATGGTGTATAGCCTTATCCACAATGAAATCCAAGTTTGTGTCTCTAGTAGCAGTGACACAAGAAGCTGTTTGGCTTAGAAGATTTTTGGATCATTTAGATGTTGCTGAGAATATTGCAAATCTAGTATTAATCTATTGTGATAGCCAAGCAGTAATAGCGTACACTAACGATCCCAAGTACCATGGAAAGACCGAACATACATACATACATACATACATACATACATATATATATATATATATATATCAAGTATAACTACGTTAAGGACATGTTTGCACGAAAGGAAGTGAACGTGCAGTACATATCTATACAAAGGATGATAGCACATCTTATGATGAAATCGATTCCTAGAGAAGTTTTTCATGGTCATGTTAGATCTCTATGACTGTGTAAAATATGATGTATTGAATATTGTAATTTTCCTGAATGTTCACTATTACTGAAGTTTTTTATTATCAATGTCTATGAGTTTATATGACATTTATGAATATTGGTGCTAAGTGCATTATATTGAAAGGGTATGTTGGACAGATGAGAGATTAGCCCATTCATACTAGTAATCGCCTCTACTCACTGTGTGATGAATAGAGATGAGATAATTTTAAGCTTATTATCTAGGTGATAATTGAGAGCTTAAGCTTGAAGTATGGATGTTGTCTTAACAAAATGTTAAGATAAAGACATATAGTTTATTATGTTTGAAAGTGAAATGACCCACATATTTCACTTTACCTGTCTTTAATGTCAGATGTAAGTTCTGATAGATGCTTATAAATAGAGTAGATTTGTGAACTCAAGTTAGACATTGGGTATGTCTAAATTATTATTTGTACGATATTGAGAGTAAAGACATACGCTCTATGAGAAAAGAGAGAATACCGTAACACATATTTCATATTACATATGCATGAGACGACTAATAAGAATTGGCAAAAGTTATGATCTCAATCTTTTAAGCCGTGTGAGACTCTTGAGGATAATAGTTTCTCAATTAAATGTCCTCACAACTCTTACTTATTCTTAAAATTTTTATCCAGTGTTTGCTAACTTAGGTTGTTGCCAATAATCATGATAATTCTGTCTAACGAGACATTTCTAGAAAAGCGAGCTGGACTGAAATGGAGAGGTTTAAGGAAAGAAGAAGATCAATTTGTTTATGATGTCAAATTCTATTTTTGTATTCACAGGTCGACCAATTATGATTTTGAGTAAATTATAATTGTAAATATAATATACGAGATACTAAAAGAGATCAAGACAGATAAAAATGTGATTGATTGATCTGGGGAATTGCATACTGATTCTACTTTGGATATATATGCCCAATTTGAGCTGTTATATATTCCTAATATATGTACAACAACGAGCTCTTAAAGTATACTAGTCGCACAGATTATTTGCCAATATGAACTTAGAGAGTTGTGTTTAGCCCATCGTGGGCGAGTGGAAGATGAAATGCATAATGGGTGGGCCGCCTAAGATGAGCCAAACCCAGCCCATGAACCTCAGGGCCCACAAGGTGATTATTTTCCTTTTACTATAAATAGTTGACTCCCGAAGGAAAACGAATGTGATTTTTACTATACACAAATAAGACACCTCTTTTAAAGAACATTTTCTTCGATTTTCCTTCCAAACACTAGTTGTTACTGAAGATAATCGAGGATCGCTCTCAAATGTGAAAAGTGGCATTTAATCCGTGGAAATTTCTGTAATGTTCATCATGTGATATGCCTGTACGATCAGTGGTACAAGTTGATGATTATTGTGCACGTTTTCGCGTTATTCGATTGCGTTTCGAATATGTTGATTGAGAAATGTATTTTCAAAAAAGATGATGGAAAGTGACGAGGAGGAGCTCCAACACAGGAGTGAAGAAGACCCAACCAATATGGTCCCTTAAAATCCACGTGAACAAAGGACATCTAGATATGAATTTGATAAGCGCACTTGGGCAACTGTAGGGGTGAGTAAAAGGAACCGTTTGGATTGGACCGAATTGAATGGTTCTAGGCAATTCCCGAGCACATCGGTCTGATTGCTAGTTTCATGTGTGGAATCACCCACTTGGACTACCCGGACTACACCGACTTTTTTTTTTTTAATTTCTTACAAATCCGTAAAAACTAAAAGGGCCTAATCCTTATTCCTTCACAAACCCTCATGCTGTTCACTCTTTCACAGATCTTAAGAAAACTTAATCGCTCCATCCACAGAGCAGAGATTGTTGTTAGTGGTTTGCCCTAGAAATCAATTAATGTTGATACTCTAATTTCGTTGTGGATTAGGTTGTGTCGGAACACCGATCTTCACTATACTTAGATAGTGAACCTTATGACTTGTGGGCCAAAAGGGTTTTGAGCACACTGCTAATGTTTAGTGAACCTACAGGGTCGCACACAATAGCGAACGGATTTAATATTTTCTATACGCCTTGATTTACTTAAGAAGTAGATTTTAATTTATTCTCTTATTTAAATTATCTATGCGGTCGTGCGCGTTATGAGATAACGATTAAACGTGGGCCCAAATCGCCCGGCCCACTTCTTTTAATTCCGCTAGATAATGAAGCTATATAAATAGATAGAGAATCGTTCTTTGTCTAAGGTTTTTTCGATACAGTATCGAAAATCAAAAGGCGTTGAAAAAGAAAACTTCAAGATCTTCCGCTAGCACGTGGATCGTTGGAGAATTCCATTCGTGTGTGTGGATACCGGTAGAGGCGCAACACTTGGGGCGCTAATCCAGACACAATCAGTTGTCGATTTATTTTCGATCTGCAAAAGGTACGTTTCGAAATTCCTTTTCGATTTCAATATACACATGAATCCTGTCTAGGGTTCTATATTCCGCTGCTTTGTTTTTCGTTGATGAACCCTACAATTGTCACTGTCTGTGTTTGGGAAAACACGGTCATGCATGAATTGGGATTTCACTTCCCATGCTTAGTTACGATTCACGCGAAAATTGTGATAGCCCAAAGGAAAGAAACAGAGATAAAAATGGTTGTGTGTCAAGTTGAGCGCTTAAACAATAATTAAAAACCTTAAGCTACTGAGCCAAGCTTGGTAAGACCAATTTGCTTGCTTTTGGTCAGGAGAAATCCACTTCTCACACAGCAAAAACATAGGAGAGCCAACCTTCTATGTTTGCCAAGCACCTTCCACAGTCTGAAGATAATCTGAATGCTTACTGTAGAGGTTAAAGAATCCGAAAGGTCTCGGAGGTTTGAAATCATCAGGAACCAATTTCATTGATGCAGGGCAATGATCCGAAACATTGGAAAATCTGGTCATTATTGAAAGGTTCGTAACTAAATTGGCCAAATCGAAAAGATTATGACTGAATTATCATTCGTACAATAAATTTACAACTTTTTTGATAATTCTCCCCATCTTAAATCCACATCAACAAGCGACGTGGAGGTAATGGACATGTGGAATTGATGCATTGGATCTGGACCATATCATTAAACGTAAAGTTAACAGGGTTCGGATTCTGATAGATGACGCAAGTTGGTGATTGTTTATAAGACAAAAAATTCGAGTAAGATTGGGACCCAATCTTAAGTTGGTATTTATATAAGGGAAAATTGGCCATGTTATGTGTGATCGGCGAATGTGCGTATTACGTATGTTTTGCTTGTTTGTTGGGAGTGGGTTTCCACTTAGCAGAGTTTGTCATTGTCCTTGTTTAGAAACATAGTCATGCATTAGTTGGGATTTCACTTTCCATCCTAGGTCATGTCCACGTGAAAAGTATATTGCCAGAGCTATATATTTTAGTGATTACAATGGAAGTGACCGAGATTAAAATGCCCACTTTGGCAGCCAAACATCCGAATCAACACTAGAAAACAACCTTGTCAATAGAAAACTGAAAGAGTCACTTACTAAGCATAGCGGTAGCATGAGATCATGAATTAATATGTGAAAAAAAAAAAACTTTGAGTTCTTCCCGAGCAACATAGCTAGAGAAAGATACACATAGGATACCACTTTCCGAAAGAGAGGCTTGGCGACAGTCCTCTTTGTGAAGAAAACCGAAAGAGTCACATACAAAGCATAGCGGTAGCATGAGATCATGAATTAATATGTGAAGAACCAAACTTGAGTTCTTCTCAAGCAACACAGCTAGAGACTGATACACATAGCACACCACTTTCCGAAAGAGAGGCTCGACAAAAGATACAATTTTATCTGGGGATAGCCCTCCAATCACATTTCTACAATGATTGCAAAGTAATCAAGAAACCAAATCAGGTTCTATTATAGTAATTTATAGTCACAGATAGGAGTAAGCGGTCTCAGGATGGATAGGTTCCATACCTGGAACTTGGAATCTGCCTGTTAGGACCGGTACTCGGTTTTTGAACTTAATGTCGAATATCTAAATTTGATTCTATCAACGATGTAAGAAAGTAATGGAAATTCGCACAACACAAGAATTTACATGATTTAGTAGTGGAAATGTTTTGCCTACTTACGTCCACGGGGAGAAGGAATCCGTTTCATTAATAGCGTAGAAAAGTGTACATCTACTTTTTCTCACTCCCTGCCTCTATTCTAAAGACCTGTTTCACCCTAAATATATATATAGCGAAACCCTATATGGTACAAATTACAAAATTGTCTACATAGCCTAAAATATTTAGCTTTCCCATATAAATCCTTCTATGACTGAACATAAAATGCCTTTGGCGGCTTGAGGGCCCCGCGACCCCTGCCGGGGCGGTCCCCTTGGACCCCTGCCCGCTCACCGGGGAGCGGGACCCCCGCGCAGTCCAGTCGTCGGGGCCTTTCGGAACCGCCTCATAATCTCTTGGATAATAGAATATAAGACATCTACCTCAAAACTTAAAACATACCTTGTAGATCCTGAAACCGAACTCGAGCATCTTTTCTTTTTTTTTTTTTGGTTTCATTACTCTTTAAAATATGGACCTATAAAGTTCAAAGTTGATGCCAATATGATCTCAATGCTTCAATACTCCATCATAAATAAACATTGGTTTTATTGACTAAACAGATCAGAAAAATATGAGCCCCACCCATCAACTTCACATCTCTCACAAATAAACATCTTTTTTGGCAAATTCTTCTAATTTCTCAGCAACTTCCATTGTTTTACGCCATCACAACTTTTTTTTTTAAATTTAGCCAAAGTTTTTATGACTTTGTCGTCTAGGCATGACGAAGCAGCCGTGAAATTCCTTAGCTGGAAAAGCAAGGAGCCAAAGGCGGCAACAAGATGCAATGCAAGAGTAAGAAGAGAGAATTAGGATTATCTAGATCCAATTTCCCGGTTGGGTTCGGTTCCAGGGTCTGCTCGGTGCCGGTGCTCATCCCAAGTCACAAACACTAAAATTGGAATACGATAGTCCCTAGTAAAGTAATTCTACTTAATGTTAGGCCTTCTTTTTGATCCTCGAGCCGAAGATCCGGAACCACCCTCCTGAAATTGCCTTTTCACCATCTCCAGAGAATAAAAAACACTTAAAATTCATGTCCAAAGTTTCCAAAACTTGCAGTATTTATAAATGCAGCAACCGGCACTGCTAAACCAGCAGAGAATACATAAGGAGTCGAGATTCGCTCACCACAGGAATGGAGGGTTCAAAAAAGGAGCTTCGACTTTGAAACCACTGACAATCAACATGACATTGACTCGAGTGAAAAAAATAGTTCCATTTGGCTTCAAAAACGAGACACAACCAGCCAAAAATAGTTCATGTTTCTTAACAACATTTTTGCACGGGCCATTATAGTCATTGCATTTTGACAATTCCAAGAGCCATCGACTCGCTTTTGGACCCATGAAGATTGGACGAAAATTACCCAATAAAAACCAAGATTGACTAACTGACCAACAGAACCGGCCACAGACCAGGGAGAAAAGAAAAAAAAGAAAAAGAAAATTTATTTTCTCTTTTTGATTCTTGTTTCTAGAATCAAAAATCAACTTTTTTTTTTATTCTCGATTTCCATTTCAAAACTAATTCTAGGAACAAATTTATGTCCGGGAACAAAAAATTTACAAAACGGATTTTTGTTCTTCTTTTGTTCCAAGAAACAAAAGAATAGAATCATGCACTATTTGGTCGGTTACCAAACAAGCCCTTAAAATTCATGTCCAAAGTGTCCAAAACTTGTAGTGTTTACGGATGCAGCAACCGGCACAACCAAACTAGCAAAGAAGACAAAGGGAGTCAAGATTGGCCCCTATGTATACATTGTCTTTGGGCTCAAAGAGCCTTCGAAACCATTAAAAAAAAGGGAAAAGTGCCAAAAAAGTCCTAAACCTTTTGTATTAATACCAATTTAGTCCTAAACCTTTTTTTGGTGCCAATTCAGTCTTAAACCTTTTGCATTTGTGCCAATTTAGTCCTAAACCTTTTTTTGTGCCAATTTAGTTCTAAACCTTTCAAATTGGTGCCAATTCAGTCCTAAACCTTTTGTTTTTTTTGCTAATTTAGTCCTTTCAGCCAATTTTGACCAGAATTTGCCGACGTGGATGCCTGCCGGTCATCGGCTCCGACGTGGACAACTTTAATAATAGTTTAATATTTTTTTGAATTTTTATTTTTTTCGTTTTGTTTCTTTTTTTTCCACTTTTTTTTGGTCTCTCCCTCCTTCCTCTGGCCGTTTGTTGGTCTAGCGACTAGCCAGAGGCCAGAGGCCGGCGAGCTTGACCTCATCCTAAACAGTGGCGCAGGTACTCATGTTGAAAGTTTGACTAACATGTTTTGAATCGCATTGTCATAGCCCCGCCAGCTTGAATTATCGATTTTCATTGTTTATATATAATAAGCTAGCGCGCCATGAGGATCTCAGTTCTTAGTTAGCATTTTTCGTTTCGATTGAATGCACAAAGTCGCAGTGGGATTATCCATTTTTTCTTGGATTTGGCGAGGTACTTATACATTGCTATATATCGAGATCTCTTGGATTAATTGGATTAGGGCATAATATGTATGTATTTCAATGAGGTCGCCAATTTTGGCCTGAAATCGTTACCAAAATATTAGTTTCGCCCGACCATGGCGAGGCTCGTCATAAAACAAGATCGCCGTTGCCAATGGCCAAAGGTCAATAGTACAAGCACTTTTCCTGTAAGTTCCCCTCAATTTTCTTATTTTGTTTAGAGATAAAAAAAGCGGAAAAAAAAGAAAAAAAGGAAAAAAAAATTAAGATATTATTAAAGTTGTCCATGTCGACGCCGGTGATCGGCCGCCGGCTGGCAGGCCCACGTTAGCAAATTCCCATCGAAATTGGCCGAAAGGACTAAATTGGCACAAAAACAAAAGATTTAGGACTGAATTGGTACCAATTTAAAAAGTTTAGGACTGAATTGACACAAAAAAGGTTTAGGACTAAATTGGCACAAATACAAAAGGTTTAGGACTGAATTGGCACAAAAAAAAGGTTTAGGACTAAATTAGCACTAATGCAAAAGTTTAGGACTTTTTTTGCATTTTTCCCAAAAAAAAAAATAACATTGACTCAAGTCAAATATAAACATTCTATTTGGGCTCGAAAAAGAAATATAACCAACCAAAAAATATTTCAGGTTTTTAAGTACATTTTTGCTCGTGCCAACATAGTAATTGCATTTTGACATTTCCAAGCGCCATCGGACTGTCGCCTTTGGACTCATTAACCGAATTCAGGACCCAAGAAGCATGGGCGAAATTACCCAGTAGAACCCAAGATTGACTAACTGACTTATAACCATGTAAAGTGATTGACAGCTACATTAATCGCACAATCTAGAAGATATAAAGACAAAAAAATTGTCATTTCCAAGGCTCCGTTTGTTTTGCGGATAATATGACATTTTTGAAAAATGTTTTCAAAAAAGTCATTTTCCATAAAAAATATTTTCTGGCATTCGGCCAAGACTTGAAAATGAATTGGAAAATATTTTCCGTTATTCGGTACCCAATTTGATTTTTTAGGGAAAATCACCAAAAAATTTGAATTTTTAATATTTTAATATTTTTTTCTTCTTCCTTCGCCAGTTGCCGATTGGCAACTGGCCATAGGCGAGCTTGAGCCTCGCCACAGGCCGACGAGGCTCGAGCTCGTCATATTTTTGGCGAGGTCGAGCCTCGCCTGATTTGGACAAGGTTGAGCTCGCCCAAGGTTGCTAGATATAGGCGAGGCTCTGGCTAGGTTTGAGCCTCACCTAGCTCGCTGAATCCAATGGGGTTCAAGCTCGCCAGCCTTGGGCGAGCTCCACCTTGTTGAATTAGGTGAGGGGGAGCCTTGTCATAGGCTGGCAAGGCTCGACCTTGCTGGAATTTGGCGAGCTCGAGCCTCACTGGCCTGTGGTGAGGCTTGAGCCTACCTATAGCCGATCACCGGCCATGGTAAGAGAAGAAATAAAAAGAATAGGAAAAAAAAGAAAATTAAAAAATCTAAAAATTTAAAAACTCCATTTTTAAAAAATAAAAAAAAAAAAAAAAGAAAAACGAAAATATAAAAGGATAATGTTGTTTGAAAGAAATGAGGTGAAAGAAGATATGGAAAATGTTTTCCACTTTTTTGAAGGTGTTTTTTCCATTGATGGAAATGTTTTCCATAACTAGTTTATTTTTCGTGAAACGAACACAGGAAAATCCGGAAAACGTTTTCCTAAAAGTTATTTTCCGTGATGTAGAGTGGTGCTGTAGTGAAGAGGCGTGGACGATCTTTAGATTTGAACTCTCATTGCTGCCCATTGTCTTGAATTTCTTTTTGTTAAAATTATGTCTCGAGTTTGAGGCCCGTGAAAGAAACCCGAATCAAGATGAATGGTAAGAAACTCAGTCAATTAAGAAAAGTCCTAAAGCTGAATATTTGTGGACGTCCGCGATGGAAATCTGGATTTCCTATTTGGCGTCGGAGTACAAAGTGAATATTGGGACCCTAAGTTGCTATTTGATAAGTCCAACAAACGTCCAGAATTTGTAGTTTACGGAAATCATTTTCTGTATGGCAGTCGGTCAACAAAACATGAAAGTTCAGAGTTGGACTTGGTTTCTTCTCTAATTCGCTCAACTTGGCTATATATGTACATATATTGTATTGTGGGACATCCGGCGCGCCTTTGTCGATGAAAAGTTGCAGAGTGGTATTCCTGCCGTTCATGTTCGGTCAAAGTTCTTTTCTTCATGGAATTACACCAAGATTAAGGTATTAAAGATAAGATTTGCTAATTCTTTTGTGAGATTAAGAGATTATTTCGTAAGAAATTGTGAGACAAAGCACTATGTGAGTTACTGAGTATAATTGGGATTTGAGAAATACCGAAACCATATGAGTGATTAATGGTTGTTATGGGTGGAGAAATCTACAAGAAAATTCTTTATTGCTCTTCCGAGGTGGACGTAGGTCGTACCGATTGAATCGCGCAAATCTTATCTCCGATTTATTTTCTTGTTATAACACTCTTAAGAAGTCATCGGAGGTGTGGGCGGCGATGGGTGAGTGCCGGAACCTGTGGCCGAGTGAGTCTATGCAAAGGAGATGATGAAAAGTGACGAGGAGGAGCTCGGGTGCGGGAGGGAGAAGAAGAAACGGCGTGGTTTCTTAAAGCAAAAGAACACTACAAACCATAACTTTATCTCACTTTAGTTTATTTTTTTGGATTTTAGTGCTAAAATATTGCGATCACTTAAGTGCTAAAATTTTTGAAAACGATCACTTAAGTGCCAACTCATACACGGAGGTCTGGGGCGGCGGAGATTGGGTGATGTTTTTAAAAAATTTTAGCATTTAAAACGTTTTTCAAAAATTTTAGTACTTAAGTGAGTCTTCAAAAATTTTAGCAAAAGGATCCAAAATGAAAAGTGACGAGGAGGAGTTTTTCCTCCGACTTGGCACCAAAGTGATCAAAAAAAAGGGAGAAGAAGAAACGGCGTGGTTTCACGGTTTCAAGATCCACGTGAGTCAACGGCATGTACGTTTGAAATTGACAAGCGCACGTGGGCAAGTGGGTTTCCACTGACCTGAGTCTGTCATTGTCCGTGTCTGGAAAAACAGGGTCATGCATGAGTTTGGGATTTCACTTTCCACGCTTAGATTACGATCCACGTGTGAATGGTCATAGCCCAAAGGAAAGAGACGGACATAAAAATGATCATGTGTGTCGAGTTGAGTGCTTAAACAATAATTAAAAACCTTAACCTAACTGAGCCCAAGCTTGAGACGACCAGTTTTGCTTGCTTTTTGGTCAGGGGAAACCCACTTCTCAGTTCTCACAGAGCAAAAACATTGGAGAGCCAAACCATCTCCGTTTGCCAAGCACCTTACACAGTCTGAAGACAATCTCTATGCTTTTACTCTTGGAGGTTAAAGAATCCGAAAGGTCTCGGAGGTTTTTGAAATCATCGGGAACCAATTTCGTCAATGCAGGACAGTGATCCGAAACATTAGGAGCAAAGAGGAAAAAGAATGAAACCAAATTGACTAACAGAGTAAATACATTAATTTGTGCTATTAAACAAATTGTGCTTATTCTATTGTGTTCCCTGCATTTCCTAATTTGCTTTATGTCTTACCCTATGTTACAAGATCTAAGAGGCCATCTTTTGAAAAGAGATAGGATTGAAAGTTTGGACGAAGTTTGAAGGCCATAATCCACTAGCTTCGAGAAATTCCTAGAAGTGTAGGCTTTTTATGAGAATTGGCTAGAATCGACACTGAGGGAGACATTGCAGCCAATTTCAAGATTTTAGGGGGAAATTGCAAAGATTGAAAAGTCAGGGGGCGACTTACAACAAGTGACAAAAGTTGAGGGACAAAACTCAATTTACTTTCATAAAACTGGAGACCAAAGGCTTGCACCCTCTATCACTTAACCTTCCTGAAATTAGAGGAAGGCTAAGGTATGAAACTGGCAATTGGCCCTTTTGAAAGCCACTAAGCGCTACCATCTCATCCTCTTCCTGTTGCTCAATCCTAGCTAGATGTTCCTCAGTCTTTCAGGGATTAAGACTAAGACTTGACTTGGGCTTAAATCTCCGAAACAGGGCCGAAATTTCATCTGAAGAATCCATATCCCCTTTGAAAAATATCATGAAATCGCCAGCAAATTTCAAGCGAGTTTCACCTTAGGGAACTGGGCAATGGTGTTTTATTTTGGCTTGAGTTGCACCATTATCCAGCCATTTTTAGAAAGCCTCCATCGCCATATCAAGAATATGCTATAAAGGATCACCCTGCCCGAGTCCTTTCTCACCGTTGAAGACCACCATTTAAAGATACAGAAAAATAAGGACTAGTGATGCAAGCTCCCAGCCACTCTATAAACCGACTTCGAAACTGAAAAACCTTCATCATGGCAAAAAGACTTCCAGCTGATTGAACCAAAATCCTTCACGAGGTCAGCTTAAATCATTCCTCTTCCAGATATACCGTCCTTATGGTAATTTTTGACTCATTCATGGGCCAGAAGCACATTGTTAGATAAGTAGCTTGGTTGCAATCAATGAAATTGCGAGAATTTGCTTCAATCTATTGGCAGGCACCCCACTTATGCTATTATAGATGATATTGCAACATGAAATTGGCCAAAACTGAGTTAACTTAGAAGTATTCTCAGTTTTAGGAATTGAAGTAATAACAGCTGCATTCACTTTCCTCGTGAGCTTAGCCGAGTTCAAAAATCCATAATTGCTTTCACAACATCATCTCAAATTACAGACCAAGCAGATGTAAAAGAAATAGGTTGAGAATCCATCTGGACTAGGTGACTTATAGCTATTCATTGATTACCTAGTCTGCTAACTTCAGAAGCAGTAACAGGCGAGAAAGATTGTCTCTCTGCTCCAGTGGAAGCCTGAATTCTAGCAACTGACTTGAGTTCCATCTTATCAGGAAAAGCATCATTATGTGTCCTCTAACGAAGTTTTATAAAAAGCAATAGCCTCCCGCGCAATATTTTTATATGATATCACCTCCCTAGCACCCTCTGTGTATGAGACTCAATGCCTATTTAGAAGTCCGGACCTGACCTTTACAGCCCTGCGGCAAAAACTTGTATTTTGATCAAGTTTCGACTAATCTATTCTAGAGTTTTGCTTAAAAGAGCCTCCTCCGGATTTTTCAATTTCCATAGCTGAGCCCTTGCCTCAAATTCCTCCTTTAAGATTTAATCACCAAAAGGGCCATGAAGAATTCGATTTTGCAAACAAGACAAATGTTGCTATGCCTGAGAGACCTGTTCTATAATCTTCTCACAATAACCTTACCAAACTTCCTAACAGCCTTTTTTGTGTTACTCAGCTTCTCATACAGCAAAAACATAGGGGAGCTAGTCTTCTCGGCTTGCCAAGCACCTTCCACAGTTTGAAGATAATTTGAATGCTTACTCTGGAGGTTAAAGAATTTGAAAGGTCTTGGAGGTTTGAAATCATCAGGAACCAATGTTATCAATGCAGGGCAATGATTTGAAACACCAGCAGCCAGAAAAATCAGCAGGAGCAATAGGAAAAGACTAAACCAAGCCTCACTTTCCAGAGTTCTATCCAATTTCCTTTCCACATATCCCACCAATCTCCTGTGCGACCAGGTGAAGAAGTTACGAATAGTATTTATGTCCTGCAGCTCCAAGTGCAAGAGCAATTGCTTGAAATCCTTCACGTCTCCAGAATGAAAATCATCAGAGTTACTAACTTCAGGGGCAGAGCAAATTGTGCTGAAATCTCCAGCAAGAAGCCAAGGCTGATCAATAGTTCGAGAGACCACAGGGAGCTGATCCCAAAGTTGTTTCCTCTCTCCAGGCATATTTGCAGCATACATGACAGAAGAGTAAAAAGTATCATAATGTGATTTTACAAGACAGGACCAATCAGAGAAAATGCTATTAACAATTTGAGTGGCATTTCTAAGTTCTAAAACACAAGACAATTGAACATCATTGTTTCTAACAAGATCCTTTAACAACTCTTTGCTCATGGCTCTTAAAACCTCTCAAATTCCAGCATACAATATTCATGAGGAAAGAGTTGAGGAGCTAGATGTACCATCTAGCTTCTTCAACTCAGCTTCCAGATTAGTGCTCTTCCTTCTACCTCCTCTCTGATGAACGACTTTGTTCCACACCTCACCAGCAGTAATGACAGCAGCCCTAGACTTCTTTTGAAAAAGTTTTAAAATCTCCAGATGTAATAGCACCATCCTTATCAAATATCAAAGGCAATAGAAGCCTCCTCTAATTCAGTTGACATGTCAAGCACTTCCTCTTCTTCCTTCTGAACATCAACAGAGGATAGTACTACAAACTGATCATCTAGTCACACCCTCCTCACAGAGAACTCTAGTAATAGCATTGGATTGTGAAAATCTTAGGAGAGGACATATCAGCCAAATTCTCGAGGAAAGACACTTTTCAGGAATCCATTTCGAAATTTTCTTATTCTTTGGGAAAATGACCATATCTGGAGCAATTAGCACATTCTCTAGAACCCCCAAGGTACTCTACGGTGACTTTAACCATTTTATTTTCGTCCAACAACACAGCAACATTCCTAGGCAATTAATTAAAGACAAAAACCACCTCAAAACAGATCTTTTGCATAAGAAAGTCTTGTCCCGTTTCTTGTAGCACACACACACCAATGGAACTATTAGTTATGTAACTCAAGCTCTCCAATGTCATAAGATACAGAGTATCTCTCTGTAGCTCAACCCAAATAATAGTTTTCACATCACAGACCTCCAAACTTTGCAGTTCAGGCTTCCATTTGGTCAGCACAAGAGGGTAGTGTGCATTGGCGTGTAACGATCTACTGCAGTAGATTTATGACAAATAAACTCAAACCTTCTTCTTTTTGCATCTTCTTTGGGGATTTGTGCAAAATATTCGGATGGATCAAGTCAATTTAAACCGTAAAAGTTTCATGGGAGTTGTAAATAATTGCCAATTAAAATCCTGAAAACATGTGTAACGTGCTAGATTGCTGTTATGCTTTCTTCTACAAATTCAAAACTTTAAATATTATTTTCATACTGGGTGGCTTCCCTTCCATTTTTTTCCGTGAATTAAATAAGTGTTTTTAATTACGAAAATAGGAAAATTTGCACGTCTTGCATGCGTTTCAATGATAAAAATTCTTAATTTAGCAAAAGGAAGTTCATCTCTTTTCTCACCTAAAAATGATTTTCTGGAAAATAAAGTCTCAAGTAAGTTAAGACGAGATTTTGGAGCTCTCTCGCTCTATTTACAAAACTTGTTCCTCTCGTGCTTCATGTCAGGTGATACCTAGAGCCAAACCATGCTTAACAGCTTTCTCCTGAAAAAGACCGTTGGTGAGCTAGCTAGATTCATTTTCCTCTGGTCTATAGAGCATTGACCGATTAAAAGTCATTTGACCTGATGGTAGCTTGTCTCAGGGTTACTGACATGATTGGATCTGGTTGGATTTCATCATGCAGTCGGCTTGATCCGGTAAGCTAGCAGCATTCGAGACGGCCAGTCCAATGCCAACTTCTCTACCAACCATCGTATTTTTACTTGACTTTGACAGCATGAACTAGGAAAGGAATTTTCCTTTTGGCCATTGAATGAGAGTAAAACACAGATGCATAATTCTGTCATCAAAAGCTACTGAAAAATAGTAGATGCTAAAATGTACATAGATTTGATGTAGCTAGCAAGGATCACATAGAGGAAGATGAATAGGTGATCTTAAACAATTTTTATCAGATTATGCAGAAATGAAATATCACAGTTGAGTCTGAATAAAATTCAGATTCAAGACAGTTTATATAGACAATGCTCTTGATGTGCATAATGTAAATAAAGAGATAATGGATAGAAAAACTGCACACAAATTTATAGTGGTTCGGCTTAGATCAAGCCAACGTCCACTCTCCCATGCTAACAGCTTACTGGCTGGATTCCACTAATCAAATCAATGAGAAGTTACAGCAAGTTGTGCCGCTTAAACCCAAGCACTTCTCCCCGAAGCTGGTGCTACTTATACCAAGCCGATAGATCACACTATCTCACACCTAAGCACACACTTATAACACTGTCTACACTTCTCAAATGATTACACGTTTAAGCTCACGAAAGACAAGAGATTGAATCGGAGTATGCTCAGACTTTGGACTTGTTGATTTTTGATTTCATTCTCTACCTTCTGCTCCTCGTTGATCTCCTTTTATACCCCTCCACTTCCAAACTAGCCGTTGGACAGTTTTCAGATGATCATCTTCCAATATTCACCTTTGGAAAGATTTGTATAATGTCACGCCCCGTACCCCCATGGAACGCAACATCCCGTCATGGTCGATTATGGTGTAACACTCCCGGAAACGTCGCCAACCCACGCCCAAAACAGAGATACAGCACAAGCGAAAGTATAAATTAAATAAACCCAGACAATTACAATTATGAGCCACGGATAGCCAAACAACAATCAACGCAGAAAATATGTACATACTTATATTACTATTTTAAAACTCTTTTTACAGATGTTCATTCCAACCAAAAAGGAAACACTAACAGCTGGGAATAACCAAACAGTCACTTCTCGTTCGCTCCGTCTCCACCGGTGAATGCTCGATTTATTGTTGGATAAAATGTGGTATTCAAAAAGAGGTGGTGACCTCGGCATCCTACTACTAGGGGTCTGAAAATGTTTCGGTTTACACAACCGTGAGGCGAATCTCGATAAGTTCGACCCCTAAACCTAGGCTAGGCTAACATGCAATCTCCTGACCGGAAAAATAGATATTTAAATCACAAATCAACAATAACCAAATCATTCTTAGACCCTGCAGGTTAGGTAGATCAATATATAATAATCACAGTACATACGTGGCACTCATAATCACATATATGCCAATTACATACTTATGCACTGATTCTCACATTCTCGCATGCCAGTCTATGTATGTTCATGTATGCAAATGTCATGGACTTGACACGTGCAATTCCTGGCCCATTGGCCCACACTGACACACTGGCAAACCGGCACACTGCCCAATTTATTATTACTACGACTCGAGTCATCAATTTTTCACGGCCCGGTGCGTCTAGCCTGCTTCAAAGTGCATGAGGCGCAGCAACCGATCTGGCCCAGTGTCTCTAGCCTGCTTCAAAGTGCATGAGGCGCAACACTGTTCTCCTTGCGAACCACAGAGCCTGCTTCAAAGTGCATGAGGATGGTCGCCTTCCGGACGTACCGGGCATCGTCCTGCTTCAAAGTGCATGAGGACGGTATCGACCAAGGTCATGACCAAGGTCCTTAGGTGATCATACAATTCATTATTATCTCGGACCCCAGTATAACACTTCAGGGTAATTTAGGTGATCACACACTCATGGCAGGCACGCATTCTCGCACAATTTCACCACATGCCACACTCTAGGCATACATAATGCGTGTCCATGTTATGCAATGCAATGCACCATGAGCACCAATGAAATTCAATCACAACCAAGCACAATGTACGTACAACCAATCAACCCGGACATACCCGGTAATTTTCTAATAGGCTCCTAAATTGATCAATTAATCCAATTTCTCTCCCCAATAAATCCTCAATTGTTTACCAGAAATTTCCGATAATAATTTCTACCAGTCAATCCTCAATCTAGTCTCTCAATACCCATCGACACTATCTAAGCCGGTCAAAATGTCTCGATAATACCTAAACCAGTCCAGAAAAACGCACGATTAGTCCTAATCCGGGTTTAGGAATTTTACTCACCTAATCCGAAGGTCACGATGACGGGGAATGGCGACCGATCACTGGTGAACAGTGAAACCGGCATGGGCGAAATTCCAGCGACGAGCAGTGCAGACAGTGAAAAAAGATGCGGTGAATGCGATGCCGATGAAGCGATGCTTTCCCCCACGGAATTATACGGACAGGCCGAGAACGGTGGCCGGAGATGCGCCGGTGACGGCCGAGACGTCTGCATCGGTCCGGGTGAATAGCGCCCAGACGGGACGGTGAATAGTAACTGTGACGGGGGACTTTGATGGTCGATGGTGGGATGGGCGACGTATGGAGGTGCCGGACGTCCGGTGTCGACGGAACGGCGATCGGAGCTCCGGCGGCACTGTTAAGGTAATGCAAGTGAGAAAAGAGAGAGAAAAGAGAGGAAAAGAGGGGGAAAGGGAGAGAGAAATGGACGGAACCGAGGCTAAGCCGATGCGGGGGGACCAAGGGGGGGTCGACGGGCGCGAGGCACGGCGGTCGGCGGCGTGGTCCGAAAACTCCGGAGAGAGAAAATGAGAGGGAAATTTGAGGGAAGATGAGAGAAAGTGAGGGAGAAAATGGAGAGAAAATTTTGCTGCTGCTGCTGGTCTAGTCATGGAGGGTGAGTGAGGAGAGAGAGAGATCAGCCAACTTGGTCAAATTAAATAATTAAGGAGTGCCAAGTGTCAAGCTTAAAAAAAAAGACTAAAATACCCCTAAATACATGGTTCCTATTCATCCTTATCTAAAAAGAGAGGGGCAAAAGGGTCAAAAGTCCTCAAAAATTACAGCTGATAATTATCCATAATTATCCCAATTTTTTCCAAAATTTTCGGACCAAAAATTAGCCTAGGGGCAAAATCGTCATTTTTCCAGTCCCGGGGCGAAATTCCAATTTTTGCACATACGCGTTCCATATATTCATGGTAGACATAATCCGTGTCGGAATCGCGAAATTCACTTTTTAAGCCCTCGAAAATTGATTGCGAAGTTCCGGGAATAAAATAATATTATTTTTCTAATTTTGTCGAAATTCCACTTTTTGTTCGTAATGACTCCCGGTATCGTAGCCACTCAAAAATGGTGTAACCTCGAACGGCCTCAGAATTAAATACCGCACCCACATGGGCAAAATCGTAATTTTTTTTCACCCCGGACTGAAATTTCAAATTTTTACTTGTACTAACCCCAAATATGTGTAGCCAACGTAATATGATGTCGATTCCCAAAAATAGTCTCTTAAGCCTTTGAAAATCGATAAACCGAAATCCGGGCCCAATTTTGTAAATAAAACTCGCTAAACTTTCCGTTTTGGGGTCTCTCACTAACGGGCGGTTGTTTAGAAGTTACGAGTATCGACCTAGGGCTATCCGTGTCGTAATGGTCTCGATCATTGAGAGAATGAGAAATTATTACTAGTTCCAGGGGTCACGATCGTTCGGTTCAGGTTCAGGACTGGTTGGCCACGTGTACTTTCGGTCTTGCAGAATCACCTGCGTCCCTATTATACATCGTTGGCCTTGGCCAAACTCAATCCATTACCCTTTCCTACGATCGGCCCACGTTGGCCCAGAATATTCCCTCAGCGTCTCTCGTGATCGGTGTCCGTTTCACGATAGGGTCCCCGGTCCACGTACCGCTTTCTAGTTAGCCATGCCCCATTGGTTAGTATCCCGAGAGTGATCAGCTCTGGGCGAGACTGGCTAAAATGAAATGCGAATTAATATCAGTTTTATTGATCCCGAAATTACATCGAAATTCAGGCTGTTACATATAAAATGGATTGAGTAGCCGTTTGTTGATAAAGTCTGAATCCCGCTAATTCTGGTCGTCCATACAATCAGAATCTTGGTTTTCATAAGTAGAGCTTTATCCATTGTAATGCATACTTGTCGTAATGTTTGATTGTCAATCAATTTGATTGAGATTGAAATAATCAAAACTTTCCTTATATGAAATCCATACCAGATAACTAGCTGTTATTTTTTCGTTCTGAGTTCTACATCTGAATAAATTCTACGTCTACGTTTGAATAATTTCAGCGTTTACGTCTGAAGAACTTCTGCGTCTACATCTTAATAATTTCAGCGTCTGCGTCTGCATTTGAATAATTTTAGTGTCTGCGTCTGAAGAACTTCTGCGTCTGCATTTGAATAATTTCAGCGTCTGCGTCTAAAGAACTTCTACATCTGAACAATTTCAAATGAAGAACTTCTACGTCTGCATCTAAATAATTTTAGCGTCTACGTCTGAGTCTGAACTTTTCGTTTTGAGTCTGAATCTCTTTTGCTTGAAGTTCTTTCACAATCTGAACACAAACTAGATCAAGATTGACATATGCTTTTCTTCCAAAAATAACTTCCTGAATCAAAATACTTCAAAGCATTTATCAGACTTACTCATGGACAGTTTTGTCAACTTCAAAATCTATTAGGAATTTTTCTTAACAAGATTAATTATCATAAGTGATATCTCGAAGCGGTCTTAGATACCAGTGTACAGGCACATGGTGGATTGTTATGGAACTGTCAAGATTCTAGGCTTTGTCATTCTAATGGTCAGAATATTATATTACAAATAAATGAAAATAATTGTGTAAAGCAAATGAAAATCTGCTGAAGTATATCGGAGCAATAAACTAATAAATCAAGATATGATGGGTTGGGACAAACATTCTGCCAAACACTTCTTGAAGAAGAAGCTCTTGTATCGGGGTACTTTATCAGATCAACTTGGGTGATCTATACAAAGAAGACCAGTTTTATTGGCAGCCCCAGGTTGACGGTACATAACTTCATTCAAAAATGAAAGGTTGATCAAGAAAAAAATAGTAGAGAAAATGGCAATAATCGTGAATAATACCAATGCATCTAGGGCAGCTTTATCCTTACATGCTTGGCAGAAACTTGGTTCTTTCCGAATAAGACGCTCTCATCCCCCCAAGTCAATCATCACGTGTCAACCATCATGCTTTGCAAGTGATGATTAGCTTGTGTGGAAGAGCTTCGTGCTCAGCACTTTCTATGTATTCAGCTAAATAATGTGCACAATTGGACATTGCTGTTCTCTTTGTAGCCACAATGCGCCGAACCGATCTCCACTCCACCACCGAACGGACCTTGCACCATGCCGCCTTAGGCCTTGAAATCTCAGACTTGCAGACTCCGGAACTCCTACCAGATGGACAGATCCCCAAATCTGCATAGCAACAGGCTTGGCAGAAAGTGTAAATATTCTGAGATCTTCAAGAGAGAGATAAAATACTCAGAGGCTACATATTGCTCAATAACTTGATAAAAGAGTACGTTGATGGCTCTATTTATAAAGTAAGAGAAGCTAACAATACCTTAATGTCCTCATTTATGACCACTTACTTACTTTCGACTAATATCCATAAATATGCTCCTAACCCTTCCTTCTTAAACCGGAGCATTTAACTTGCACAGGACACGTGCAAATCTTTTCCAAAGTTTGCAACCAAAACACCCAATTTGAACCGGATTTAAGACAAACGCTGAAGAAGCATATGATCATCGAGTTGACACCTCTTTCTCACACAACCTTAACAAAACCATGTGAAAACCAACTTAAACTGCGACAAACTAAACCGCATCACCCCACAATGCTCAACATTGGCTGCTTGATGAAGGTGTGCTCGACTCCGCGGCGCTGACAGCTACCTAAACACTTGAGGCGACTTTGGTTGTCAATGACACTCGCAATCGAAAGAGAATCCCACAGCGAATAATGTACATGGAGGGCATTGAAATGTTGACCAAAATCGAGGAAGTTTCTAAAGATGAGGTGCTGCAGAAAGACTATTTCAGGACAAAGAACATAAAAAAGAAGGTTAATATCGTGAAAAAAGCCAAATTAGTGTACTTGTGTCACATTTACTCCAAATTAATTTTCGTATCACAGAAAACCCAGAACTAGTATACTCATGCTGCATTTACCCTCCTTTTTACTTCTGTCAAATTTTACTATTAAATTGTTGAGTTGGAAAAACACGTGGCAATAACTAGGATGACTTGGCAAGTCCACATGGAAATAGAAATTTCTTTCTTTTCTATTATTTTATACATATTATTTTTCATTTTTACGTCTCCTTTTAACGATAATTTTTTTTATTCTCTGTTATTTTTTTACCTAGAACGCTTCAGCCTTAATACTTAGCTTCGTCTTCTTCTTCCTATTCCCGTCCAAACCAATCTCTTTCTCTATTTTGTTATCTTGCTTAATTTCACTCATTCCTTGCATTCACTCAGTCACACGCACTCATCACTGCACTCTTTCTATCCTTTGTTTAATTTCGGTGTTCACGCTTCGCACTCTCTCTTCCTTTCATTCACAGCCTTCCAACTAAGAATTATCTTGCTGTTTCAATTAGCTTTCATTTGAAAAGTCCATGGAAAACAAAGGTTTTATTTGACAAACATGCTGTTTGGGATTTTTCTATTTTGACAAACGAGACAAAAAGACGAATTCTCACATACAACTGCTTGTGATCTTTCCTAACAAGCCGAACAAGTTCGACAAATAAACCCGAGTAAAAAAATTTAAAGATGAGAAGATTATTAGAGATAAAAGGGTGTGCTTGACGAAAAAGAATGTGCTTGAACGATCACGAAAATGAAGACGAAGACAAAGTCAAACAGACAACTACTTGGGATCTTCAGACCAAGTCGAACGAGTTTGACAAACAAACCCAAGAAAAAAAAAATTTAAAGACGAGAAGATTACCAGAGATAAAAGAGTATGCTCAACGAAGAAGGAATATGCTTGAACGAGTCACGAATACAAAGACGAAGCAGAGTGTTATGAGGGAGAGAGAATGAGCCTTAATTATTTTCAAATGAGGACTACTTGAAGCAACAACAAGAAGAAGATGAAGTTGAGTATCAAAGGTGGAACGTTCTGAGTTAAAACTAATTATAATAAAATAATAGAAAAAGAGAGAAATATGAATTTCTACATGGACTTGTCACATCATCCGAGCTATTGCCACTTGTTGTTTCAACTTAACAATTTAACGGTAAAATTTGACGGAAGCAAAGCAAGAGTGTACTAGTTTGGGAGTTTTTGGCAATATGAAAATTAATTTGAGATAAATATAGCACATGTGTACGCGTTTGGGGTTTTTCATGGTATTAACCTTAAAAAAGGGAAAAAAATTCACAAAAAACCCTAAACTATGTCTACTATGACAAATTTACCCCAAACTTTTTTTGTGACATCAAAACTCCAAATTATGCCAACTATGACACATTTACCTTAAACATTTTCCTTTGACATAAGGCACCCCAAACTTGTACTTATGTGACACATTACCTCCGTCAAGGTTCTGTTAAATGATTTTTCGGTTAAAACAACATTGTTTTTATTTTACTTAAGCCACGTGGGTACCACAGTAACACTGTTTTCTTTTTGGCATCAATGTAGATAGATTTTCAACGACTCTTGTTTACATAACTTTGACGGAGGTAAATGTGTTACACAACTCTAAAAAGTTTAAGGTAAATGTGTCATGTGTCACAGTAGGCATAATTTAAGGTTTTTTGTGGTTCTTGCCCAAAAAATAACTAAGACTAAAACCAGCTACCTAAGTAGGATAGTAGCTTGATTTTGATGGAGAACCAGCGACCATGGTAGAGGGATGCATCGACTTGTTGTAGACTTCACTGGTATAAGGATGCCAGAGACTGAACCGTCGAGGCCGCATTAAATGCAACTCCCCCTGACGACGACACAGACTCGTGACTCACGAGATAGAGTTGCTCTTAGAGACAACCTGAACAGATCTAAGACTGCAACAAGTAGAGGACGATGACGCTGCTCTTGAAGATGAGCAGTTGTGGCTGCTCTCGAGGATGAAGATCGGCGGGCGAAAAACAAAGACTTGGAACAATGAAGGGTGGTGGTCTTAGTGTTAGGGTAGAAAAGTTGATGGCAGAGACGAGGGTTTTTTGTTTTTTCAAACTGATGGCAAGAAGAAAGATAAAACTAGGGTTTTAATTTAGGTCGCGCTCTCTTGGTGGCTCTGATTTTATGTAGATATGCCACAATCTTCAAAAAGGACGGAGAGAGAAAATACTAGAAAACAACATCTTTACTCAATAACTTGATAAAAGAGTACATTGGTTGTTCTATTTATAGAGTATGGAGACACTTCCAAATTCCTAATGTCTTATTTATGAGCACCTACTAACTTCTGACAAATATCCATGAGCACTTCAACAGAAAGAATGCTCCGGTGTCCACGTCAAATTGCCAGGGATCGGAGCTGACACTTTAAAAAGCTCCTCAGGTGACGAATCAAAATTCAGGGCTCTCGAAGGAGTGATGCCGGGTAGGTAATCAAGCGGCACCCATTGATTCTTGCTATAGTAAGCTTGCCTTCTTAAGTTCTGCACCAAAATCTGTTGACCGAGCAGCGGATTAGATCGAATCCAAAATCAAACGATTACTAACGAATTTTCAGAGATGTGGTTGTGGAATAAATTCTGCCGTATAAACGAACTAGTCCAATAAATAAAGGCCCCTCTTTTGCTCCAGATAGATTGATACTAAGGTACTCGATGGTAAAGTTTCAGGCTGTGAACTATGTACCTTCTGAGAGTGGGTCAATTTGTCTAGCGACTGGTAAGTTTGGCCGTCAAGTGTAGCTTGAGTCACTTTCATCACCGAATTGAACAGTATTCTGGCCTTGTTCGAATCTTGGTAGTAAGCGTACGTCTCGTTATCATCGACCACACAGGTGCTGGCATGTCCGACAATCGTTTCCCATGTCCGCTTGGGGATCCCAGTGCCAAGTATCTGAGATGACATCACATCACAAAAGAAATAGCATGATTTGGTAGTTAATAATCCTTAGAATAAGATGTAAAGAACAAGAGAAATTAGCACGGCTTGAAAAGTAGATACTACGTTTCTTAGAGAGGACGCATCGACTTCGTGCAGCTGGAGGAAATCTTGAACTGTGTTGATTCTTCTCGAACTCATGCGCTTATGTAGAGGGCCGTCTTTGGCTATTTTCTGCAAACGCCATACTTCATCACTCAGAAATGGAGGGTGGTGCTTCTTGTTCACTGCGCATAACAAGGAAAACTTGTCAATCTTTTTAGTCTTTTTAAGGTCCCAAGATAGAATCAGGAATTAATGGTCAAATATCAAAATGATATTGCCAAGATGAAGGGCATCGAAAACCAAGGCATTGCAAACTTACGCTCTCCTCGATGTTCTTTAACAATGAAATTTTCACTTCTCGGTTCCCTTATTCTTATTTCTGCAGAAACCTTTTGAACAACTCGAGCTCCTAACCTGAATTTCCGACTTCTCATCCAGCTTGAGTTGTCGGTGATGATTAAATTACGGAGGCAACCAACTCCTCCTTGCAACATCACAGTCAGCTCCCCTGTGATCAGTGGCCTTTTCCCTTCCCTTTCACGAGTGATTTTGCAATTGAATTCCTTCTCGGTCCAATCTTCTCCCTCGTCCGACCCGAAATCTCCATCAAGGATGACGATTTCAATCTTTATCAAAGATAGGGGCCCACTTGTAACCCTCTCATTTGTCCTACCATCAACTAGTTCGATCTCAAGAGGAGTACCATCCTCAGCTTCTATCTGACTGCTAGTGAAGATGGTTGCCGGTAATTTGTTAACAAATCTCAGTCGCAGACTGCATTCTTCAGAAGTTCCAACAGGATTAGACAGCGTTCTGCGATATAGACTAGAAATACGTAAGTTCTCTGTGCATAAGGGATGTTGAAGTGTCGATACAATGTCAGAAAATAACTTATCTTGTACTTGAAACCAGAGTAGTGTATCTAGTATGAAAATACTAATACGAAACAAGATCAATATGGCCTCTTTTGATTGGGAACCAACCTTGGAGGTTGATGCAGAAAGACAAGGAACACTGACCTTAACAATGGATCATGGAAGCGTGAAATCACACGTTCCACTTCCTCACTAACCTGCTTGATGCAGAATGTAAATCAGATTCAAAGTGCATTTTTTAACTATACAATAGTTTCGTCCTGTTTAGCATCACGATCCGAAAAGGTGATTTCATGAGATTACACGCAGGGAAAATCTTACGTTCCTAGTGTGAGATGTTTACAAATACAAGGAACTTCTGCATAGCATAGCAATCAAAATTAATAACTAGAAAAAGGAAGTAGTCATTTGATCGTTCGATAAAAAGATTCATTTCTTTCATTAAAAAAAGAGGTGAGGGGCAACAAATATTTCATTTTTGTTTTGGAATTTAGTTATGAGAACAGGATTCACAGATCTGTAATCCATGTAAATGAACCCAACAAACAAATCACTTCAGAAACAAATAATTGAAACATTCTTAATATAAAACAGTAGAGCAAATCAGGATTTCATGAAGTATCTTTCATAAGAAACAAGGCATGGACAAAGCCCTGCACATCTCCTGTGATGAAAACTACTTTGCCTGAGCCTATACTTTTTGGTGATTACAATGGAAGTGACCATAAGAAACATCTGAATCACCATAAGAAACAACCTTCGCATTAGAAATCCGAACAACATCCATGACATGCTGGCCGAACATCACTAAGCCATATAAATGAATCATGATATCCTATTTAAGAAACCGTAGAGTCACACACTAAGCAGAGCAGTAGTACGAAATCATCAATGAATTTGTGAAGAACCAGACTTGAGTTCTTCTCAAGCAACAGAGCTAGTGACTGATACACATAGCATACCACTTTCCGAAAGAGAGGCTCGACAAAAGGTACAAATTTACCCAGCGACAGTCCTCCGGTCACATTTTTCCAATGACTGCAAAGTAATCAAGAATCCGAATCAGGTCTGTTATAGTAAACACAGTCACAGACACTAAAATTGGAATGCAATGGTCCCTAGTAAAGTAATTCTACTTAATGTTAGGCCTTCTTTTTGATCCTCGAGCGGAAGATCCGGAACCACCCTGCTGAAGTTGCCTTTTCTCCATCTCCAGAGAATCAAAAACACGTAAAATTCATGTCCAAAGTTTCCAAAACTTGCAGTATTTATAGGTACAGCAACCGGCACTGCTAAACCCGCAGAGAATACATAAGGAGTCGATTGGCCCACCGTAGAAATGGAAGGTCCAAAGGAGATTCAAGACGGAAACCATCAACAATCAACATGACAATGACATGGAAGCCATTAACAATCAACATGACATTGACTCGAGCCAAACAAATAGTTCTATTTGGGCTCAAAAGAAACATAACCAACCAAAAATATCAAAGCTTTTTAACGACATTTTTTGCTCGTGCCAATATAGTAATTGCATTTTGACAAGTCCAAGAGCCATCGACTCGCCTTTGGACTCGTCAACTGAATTCAGGACGGACAGCCAAGAAGATTGGGCGAAAATTACCCAGTAAAAACCAAGATTGATTGACTTAACTAACCGTGTCAAGTGAACCGTGTCAAGTGATTGACAGCTACATTAATCAAACAATCCTGAGGATAAAAAGATAAAAAAGATCTTCCTTTCTCAAACGTTTTCTCCATGTGGGATTTGAGAGAGAGTGAAAATTTACAGAGACACACGGTGGCATCGACCTGTACCTGAGTGGACGATAGATAATGTGATCGACAAAGCTTTTGGAAGATACAGGGAAAGTTTCAGAGCAACCCCATTCTGTAGAGTGGTGTTGTACTCAAGAGGAGTGGACGATCAAGATTTGAACTCTCACTGTTGCCCATTGTCTTCAGTTGAATTTCTCTTAACGAGTCGCCAGAGGTCTGGGTGGCGATGGGTGAGCGCCGGAAGCTGTGTGCAAATTGGCCATGTTATGTGTGATAAGGGAATGTGGGTATTATGTATAATTTGTTTGTTGGGAGTGGGTTTCCTCAGAGCAGAGTTTGTCATTGTCGGTGTCTAAAAACATAGTCACGCATTAGTTGGGACTTCACTTTCCATGCTAGGTTATGTCCACGTGAAAAGTATACTGCCGGAGCCATATGTTTTAATGATTACAATGGAAGTGATCGAGATTAAAATACCCACTTTGGCGGCCAAACATCCGAATCACCACTAAACAACCTTCTCGACAGAAAAGCAAAAGAGTCAAAGACTAACCATAGCGGTAGCGTGAGATCATGGATTAATATGTGAAGAACCAGACTTAAGTTCTTCTCAAGCAGCACAGCTGATACGGATAGCATACCACTTTCCGAAAGAGAGGCTTGACCAAAGATGCATTTTTATCCAGCGACAGCCCTCAAGTCACATTTCTCCAATGACTGCAAAATAATCAAAAAACAGAATCAGGTTCTGTTATAATAATTTATAGTCACATACAAGAGTGAGCGGTTCCAGGATGAATATAACCTATCCTGTTAGGACTGGTTCCTAGTTTTTGGAACATGAAACATACCTTGCAGACCTTGAAACCGAACCTAAGGATTCTCTTTTTTTTCTTTGGTTTCATTACTCTTTAAAATATTAACCTATAAAGTTCAAAGCTGATGACAATGCGTCAATACTCCATCATTAATAAACACTGGTTTTATCTCCATCATTAATAAACACTGGTTTTATCGAATAAACGGATTAGAAAAATATGAGCCCCACCCATCAACTTCATGTTTCTCACAAAGAAACATCTTTCTGACAAATTTTTCTAATTTCTTAGCAACTTCCATTGTCTTATGCCATTGCAACTTTTTTTATCTAGCCGAAGATTTTTCAACTTTGTCCTCTAGGCATGATGAAGCAGCCGTGAAATTCCTTTGCTTGACAAGCAAGGAACCAGAGGCGGCAACAAGATGCAATGCAAGAATAAAAAGAGAGAATTAAGGTTATCAAGGTGCAAGAACCTGGTTCAACAAGATTGCAAGAATAAAAAGAGAGAATTAAGGTTATCAAGGTGCAGTTTCTGGTTCAGTTCGATTCGGTGCAGTTTCTGGTTCAGTTCGATTCGGTTTGGTTCCACAGTTTATTCGGGGCCGGTGCTCACTCCTAGTCACAAAAACTAAAAATCGAAATACAGTAGTCCCTAGTAAAGTAATTCTACTTAATATTATGCCCTCTTTTTTATCCTCGAGAAGATGATCTGGAACCACCCCCCTGACGTTGCGTTTTCACCATCTCCAGAGAATAAAAAACGCATAAAATTCATGTCCAAAGTTTCCAAAACTCGCAGTGTTTATAGATAAAGCAACCGGCACTGCTGAACCAGCAAAGGATACAAAGGGAGTCATGATTGGCCCCTATGTATACATTGCATTTGGGCTCAAAGAACCTTCGAAACCAGTAACAATCAACATTAACTCAAGTCAAATATATACACAGTATTTGGGCTCTGAAAACCCTCGAGACCATTAACAATCAACAATGACTCTCGAGTCAAAGAACCTTCCAAACCATCAACAATCAACATTGACTCGAGGCAAACATCATTGTGTTTGACTACGTACATTTTTGCTCGTGCCAATATAGTAATTGCATTTTTGACAATTCCAAGCGCCATCAAACACTCGCCTTTGGAGTGATCAACTGAATTCAGGACCCAAGAAGATTGGGCGAAATTACCCAGCAAAACCCAAGATTGATTGACTGACTAACTAACCGAGTCAAATGATTGATTGTTCTTCTAAAGTTACGTTTATTTCACGAAAAATTCAAGATTTGAAAACTGTTTTTTTGAAAAATGATTAGTTATATCGCTTAGAAAAATTAGTCAATGGAAAGTTTTTTCATTATTGACAACAATTTATGCTTAACTATTTTCATGAGTGATGAAAATATTTTTCATTAATTTAGTTTTGTAGTGATACAAGCCATTATTTTTGGGAAATTTTTTTTCAAATCGTGATTTTTCCGTGAAACGAGTGCATCCCGAATGTTTTCTCAACGAGGGATTTGGTGGTGTACTGAAGAGGAATGGACGATCAAGATTTGAACTCTCACTGTTGCCCATTTCCTTCGGTTGAGTTTCTATTAAGAAGTCGTCAGAGTTCTAGGTGGCAATGGGTGAGCGCCAGAAGCTATGGCCGAGTGAGTCAGTGCGACGAAGATGATGAAGAGCGATGAGGCCGAGCTCGGGCGCGGAACGAAGAGGAAGACCGAAACGGCCTAGTTTCTTGAAATCCACGGGAGCAAACGACAACAACATATGAAATTGATAAGCGCAAGTGGGCAAGTGGGTTTCCATTGAGCAGAGTTTGTCACTGTCCGTGTACGAGAAAACATGGTCATGCATGAATTGGGATCTCACTTTCCATGCTTAGATTATGATCCACGTGAAAATTGTGATATCCCAAAGGAAAGAGACAGTGATAAAAATGATTATGTGTGTCAAGTTGAGTGCTTAAACAATAATTATTAAAATGGTTAATATCACGAAAAACCCTAAACTGGTACATTTATGACAATTTTATCCCGAACTATTTTTTTTATCACAAAAAACCCCAAATTGATACAACTGTGATAAATTTACCCCGAACTATTTTTTTTATCACCAAAAATCCCAAATTGGTACACTTGTGACAATTTTACCCCGAGTTATTTCTTTGACCACCAAAAACCCCACACTGGTACACCTATGATAATTTTACTCCCGAACTAATTTTTTGACCACTAAAAATCTCATATTAGTACATTTATGACAAATTTACCCTCTGTTAGTATTCGTGAAACTATATTAATATCACAAAAAATCACAAATTGGTAAACTTGTGACAAACAGAGGGGTAAAATCCAAAATCGGTACACATGTCAAATACCACACATCATTAAACTTAGCAATTTGATAGTAAAATATAACAGAAACTAACGGAGTGTAAATTTATCACAGGTGTACCAGTTTGGAATTTTTGGTAGCCAAAAAATTAGTTCGGAAGTAAAATTGTCACAGGTATACCAGTGTGGGGTTTTTTATGGTCAAAAAAATAGTTCAGAGTAAAATTGTCACAGATATACCAGTTTAAAGTTTTTTATGGTCAAAAAAATAGTTTGGAGTAAATTTATCACAGATGTACCAGTTTGGAATTTTTCGTGGTATTAACCCTAATAAAAACCTTAAGCGGCCAGGATTTCATTTTCCATGCTTAGATTATGATCCACGTGAAAATTGTGATAGCCCAAAGGAAAGAAACAAAGCTAAAAATGATTATGTGTGTCAAGTTGAGTGCTTAAACAATAGAGGTTAAAGAACTTGAAAGGTCTTGGAGGTTTGAAATCATCAGGAACCAATTTCACTGATGCAGGACAATGATACGAAACATTGGCAAATCTGGTCATTGTTGAAGAGTTCAGGACTAAATTGGCGTAGTATTTTTGGTAATTGAAAAGTTTAAAATTGAATTGTTATCCTTACAATATGTTTATGACTTTTTTGGTAACTTTCCCGTCTTAAATCCACATAAGCTAGAAACGCGGAGGTAAGGGATATGTGGAATTGACACATAGGATCTTAACCATATCATTAGACAGAAAGTTCATGAGTCCAAATTTTAATACATAATGAAAGTTGGTGATTGTTCATGAGACAAAAAAATTTTGAATAATATTGGGACCTAATCTTAAGTCAATATTTATTTAAGGGACATTGACCATGTTATGTGGGATCAACAAATGTGGGTATTACATATATTTTGTTTGTTTGTTTGTTGGGAGTGGGTTTCCACTGAGCAGAGTTTGCCATTACCCATGTGTAAAAACATAGTCGTGCACTAGTCGAGATTTCTAGGGGTGAGTGGTTTTAGATTCTTTACAGGTTCTTAGAACCTGGAACCTACTCGCGGATACAGATTCCCCATTTTTTTTGGAATCTAGAACCTACCGTCGAAACTTAAAACTTGGAATCTACTCTATCACCAGTTCTAGGATTAGTTCCAACGTCTAACAAGTTTTTTTTTTTTTTTTTTCATTTTTAGTTAAGGAAAACGAAAATGATCGCATCATTAAAAATAAAAGCTTCTCATTGATTCAGTCAACAAAAAAAAAATTCAAGAGCTATTGTATTAGTTCATTTTTAAAATTATGTTTATATATGGATACAGGTCAAATGTAGTCTTTAAACAATTCAAACCTACTTATGATTGTATATGTAGACATTCCACGCTCTTCAGGTAAGTATCATCTCTCTTTTCCCTTCTGAAGACGAATTTCTAATTACTCTCTTTGTCAATTAAACCGAACAGGTAAATTGTAAACTATTAATCCCACAAATTCCAAATAAACTATGCTCAAACTCGAACTCTGGTACTCAACATGGACTAAGCTCGGAAATTAATCATTAAGTATGTTCTTGTAGAATTAAGCTCATTAAATTGGGTTCCCAAGAGGAGAGAAACAATTACAACAGACAGAGCATACAGCATTTATCTAATGGCATACTAAGCCACAACAAAATAAAAGGTAAAAGGCCAGGTCTTAAGTCTCTCAAGTTCAGCCGTAGTATTTTTGGCTCCCATCTTCATACTGTAACAGCCTGAATTTCGATGTAATTTCGGGATCAATAAAACTAATATTAATTCGCATTTCATTTTAGTAAGTCTCGCCCAAAGCTGATCACTCACGGGATACTAACTAATGGGGCATGGCTAACTAGAAAACGGTACGTGGACCGGGGACTCTATCGTGAAACGGACACCGATCACGAGAGAGGCTGAGGGAATATTTTGGGCCAACGTGGGCCGATCGTAGGAAAGGGTAATGGATTGGGTTTGGCCAAGGCCAACGACGTATAATAGGGATGCAGGTGATTCTGCAAGACCGAAAGTACACGTGGGCAACCAGTCCTGAACCTGAACTGAACGATCGTGACCTTTGGAACTAGTAATAATTTCTCATTCTCTCAATGATCGTGACCGTTACGACACGGATAGCCCTAGGTCGATACGCATAACTTCTAAACAGCCGCCCGTTAGTGAGAGACCCTGAAATTAAAAGTTTAGCGAGTTTTATTCCCGAAATTGGACCCGGATTTCGATGTCGATTTTCGAAGGCTTAAGAGACTATTTTTGGAAATCTGACGTTATATTACGTTGGCCACACACATTTGGGGTTAGTACGAGTAAAAATTGAAATTTCAACAAAAATTGGAAAAATAATATTATTTTATTCTTGGAACTTCGCAGTCGATTTTCGAGGGCTTAAAAAGTGAATTTCGCGATTCCGACACCATATTAGGTTGGCTACGCATATATGGAACGCGTATGTGCGAAAATTGAAATTTCGCCCCGGGACCGGAAAAATGACGATTTTACCCCTGGACTAATTTTTTGTCCGATTTTTTTTTTTGATAATTTGGGATAATTAGGGATAATTATCAGCTGTAAAATTTAGGACCATTGGCCCTTTTGCCCCTCCCTTTTTAGATAAGGATGCATAGGAACCATTTAATTAGGGGTATTTTAGTCCTTTTTGCCAAATTTTGACACATGGCATCCTAGGCCCTAGTTTTTGACTAAGATAAGCATTTTTTCTCTCTCCTCTCTCATCCTCCACGACCAAACCAGCCTTCAGCAGATTTTCTCTCCATTTTTCTCACCTTTTCTCTCCACTTTCTCTCCATTTTCCCTCATTTTCCCTCTTCTTGGGAGTTTGTTTGGAACTGCCGCCATGCCAGGTACTAACCGTGGAAACCCCCTTGGTCCCCCGCCTCATCCAATCTCGGTCATCCATTTCCTCTCCTTTTCCTCTCTTTTCTCTCTTTTCTCTCTTTTCTCATTTTTCCGTTACGTGAGCAGTGCCATGAGGCTTATTTGGAGCTCAGGTCGCCCGTTCCATCGACAGGCCGATCCCGGCACCTCCATACGTCTTGTTTAGCCCGGTCAGTACAGCGATCGACCAGAGTTCACATTCAGCCCACTATCGATCCGCATTCATCCGACCATCGACGCGTCGTGACCGTCGCCGGCGCCTAACCACCGTTCAATGATCCGTCAGTGTCCCGTCACCGGAATCCTTTGTTCACACCGTCCCGTCACAGGTCATGTTCATCCCGTCGTACACAAATCATTTGGGAATTTGCCGCCGTTCCACTGTTCACCAATGATCGGCCGCCATTCCCCATCGTCGTGACCCTTGATTAGGTGAGTAAAATTCCTAAACCCGGATTAGGACTGATAGTGCGCTTTTCTGGAATGGTTTAGGTATTATCAATGCATTTTAGATTGGCTTAGATGGTATCAATGTGTATTTTAGACTGGGTTGAGGATTGAGTGGTAGAATTTATATCGGGAAATTTGTGGTGAACAATTGAGGATTTATTGGGGAGAGAAATTGGATTAATTGATCAATTTAGGAGCCCATTAGAAAATTACTGGGTATGTTCGGATTGATTGGTTGTACGTAATTTGTGCTTGATTGTGGTTGAATTTTATTGGTGCTCATGGTGCATTGCATGGCATAACATGGACAAGCATTATGTATGCCTAGAGTGTGGCATGTGGTGAAATTGTGAGAGAATGCGTGCCTGCCATGAGTGTGTGATCACCTAAATTACCCTGAAGCGTTATACGCTAAGTTTAGATAATAATAAATTGTGTGATCACTTAAGGACCTTCGGTCGATACCGTCTTCATGCACTTTGAAGTAGGCTCTGGTTCACAAGGAGAACAATGTTGCGCCTCATGCACTTTGAAGCATGCTAGAGACACTGGACCAGATCGGTTGCTGCGCCTCATGCACTTTGAAGCAGGCTAGACGCACCGGGCCGTGCAAAATTGATGACTCGAGTCGTAATAATAATAAATTGGGCAATTTGCCAGTGTGTCTGTGTGGGCCAGTGGGCCGGGAATTGCACGTGTCATGTCGACGACAATTGCATGCATGAACATACATGGAGTGACATGCGAGAGTGTGAGAATCGGTGCATAAGCATGTGATTGGCATACGTGTGATTATGAATGCCACGTATGTATTGTGATTATTATATTGATCTGTCTAACCTGCAGGGTCTAAGAATGATTTGGTTATTGTTGATTTGTGATTTAAATATTTATTTTCCGATCAGGAGATTGCATGTTAGTCTAGCCTAGGTTTAGGGGTTGAACTCACTGAGATTCGTCTCACGGTTGTGTAAATCGAAACTTTTCGGACCCCCGACCGTGAGGATGGAGAGACCACCACCTCTTTTTGGGATCCCTGTACAGATTCGACAGTATATTAGTACCTACCCCGCAGGTAATGGGGAGGCTTATGTGAGGTATTGATCAGTAGTATATGTGGAGATAGGCGAATATTTCTACCAGAAGCAAGAGTATGTGGCATGGTGTCTTCGAGATGCCGATGGACATGTGGGAGAGCCCCTCAGGACTTTTGATATCCCGGTTGATGATACTGGGCTGATGCAACCAATTATAGCTGTTGGTGAGGTGATAGACCCTGAGGTCACGCCCGAGTGGATGAGGTAGGAGGAAGAGATGGATGAGGAGCCCAATGTACTAGCGGAGGACCCCGAGCCTATGGATGAGGAGGAGGATGACGAACCCGAGGCCATGGAGCAAGACGTAGAGGAGGATGGAGAGGTGGCAGAGCTAGGATCGGATGAGGAGGGATTAGAGCCTTACCTTGACCCGGAGTTGGAGCCAGACTCCGAGGATGAGCGAGCCCAGGCGATGGATTCCGAGGAGTCTGAGTCTAGTGAGGACGCCTCCGAGGAGTTGTCAGACGATTCTACCGAGTCATCCGATCCCGACTGGGAGCCATAGAATCGTCCAGTGTCCTTAACTGGTGATGAGGGCCACAACTTTTTGGACCGTAGCCCTCTTCCTTAGTTTTAGCCTGACCTCCCTAGCCACTTATCCCTTTTTGACCAGGTAGCTACTGACCGTTCGTATCTTTTGTTGTACTTGTAAATATTGTACAAATGGTTTTAATAGTAATATAAATGTGTAATTATTTTCTATAATGGTGATTTGATGTATGGTTATCCTTGGCTCATATAGTAATTGTCTGGGTTTATTTATTTTATA
>JAMXDD010000007.1:25618923-25787857 GCA_024733475.1 Syzygium grande
GAAGCTTGATATCGATTCGTGTCCACTTCTGGATGACTCCTGCCATTAGTCTTCCGTCTCCGACCTATACTTCAGAGGCTGTAACGGGGTGACTTTGAGGCAGCTTGATTAACATTACTTCTCTAACCACTCTTGCTGTCGAAAATGTCAAAGGGGCTCGCTTGCTTTCCTCTTGGGTACACGAGCTCTTTGATCAAGTTAGAGAAGTTTGAGCTAAGAAGATGCAAAACCTGATACACTTGTGGCAGGACAGAGATAATGTTCAGAATCTTGCTTGTCTGAAGAGCTTAGAAGTCACAAGTTGATCAAACTCTCCCACCTCACTCCTTGACGATATTTGGGTGTCCCGCTCTGGAGCTGGAGCGCTTCCCTCCACTTCCTGCCAGCACATCCGAGTTCAGCCTCTGGAATTGCCCGAAGATAAAGTCTCTACCTGATGAATTGCATCACCTCACATCCCTCAGAGCCTATACATTTGTCGGTTGCGAGAACATCACACGCTTTCCCAGTGGAGGGTTACCTCCCAATATAGAGACCCTCGAGATGAGGGTCTGCGTGAACATAAAGCAGCCTGTGGGAGAGTGGGGCTTGCACACACTTGCATCGCTCAATCTTTTATGGATTGGCAGTGTCGGCGGTCTTGGAGATATGGTGTGCTTTCCTTCATATGGCGACAACAACGACCATGATCTCCTCCCTTCATCTCTCACCTATCTTAATCTCTCTGACATGAGGAACCTGGAAAGACTATCAAGTGGCCTCCCATCCTCTCTCCAGCGCTTATACACTCGTGGATGCTGCTGGGTACTTGCCGAGGCCGGCCTCCCTTCGTCGCTTGAGCATTTGTCCATCAGAGACTGCGAAGTTTTCGAAGGCGATGCTCAAAGCACGCCCGGCGACTATTGGCGCCACATCAAAAGAAATCCCAACCATTTACATAAACAATGATCTGATCTCATGAAGAATTCTGTCCATGTATTTATTTCCCATTTTCAGTATGATCTCAACTACTGGCATTGGTAAAAAATATGTATCTAATTTTCCATTTAAATGCTTCCGTTTGATTCTGTTAGATTTTTGGTGTTAGTATTTGGCATAGACTTTGATGTGGAGGTGTGTGTGTGTGTGTGTGTATCAGATTTATCAGCAAAGGGACAAATCGGAGGAATTTATTGTATTGTAATGGTTGGTGCACATGAGGAAGCTAGGTACATAGGATTTATAGTTGAGCTGATTTATCTGTATACAATATGTGAGCTCTACGAGCCTATTTCAGCCTTCACTCCAACAACATACTCGGCAAATTATCTGTGCTTGTGTCGTGATACTTGCTTCAATCGTATCTATTATCTGCATCCTTTAACCATCACTACAAAAAATAAAGTTTAGCCACGGAAAATTAACAGCGAAAAATTTATCGTCGCTAATTTGCAGCGGAATTTGCGATGAAAAAAAAATTAAATCGCTAATTTGCAACGAATGATTTTTAAGACTTTTTATTAATTATGTGTAATAATAATTATTATTATTATTATTGCGACATGTGTTTATTATTATTGTCATAATTATTATTATTGCTGTTGTTATTGTTGTTGTTGTTGATTATTATTATTATTATTGTTATTATTGTTAATGTAATAAGTCGTCGGAAAATTGTCGCTAAATGGAGACAAGTCAAATACTATTTGTGTGATGACATTTGCGATATGTTTTTTTCCATTGGAATTGGATTGTCACTAATTGACAAAATTAGCCATTTACATTTGCTACATTTTTATTTATTGAATTGTTAAAAGGTCATCGCTAATTGGCGACAAACTGAATTCGTTGGAAAATTTTTTTTATTTGATGAATTGTAAATACGAAGGTCATCGCCGTCGCTAATTCCGTCGTAAAATTAGTGACGGATTTGAATCCATGGCTAATTAGCGACGGAAATAAACTCTTGCGGCATTTTTCCAACTATTTTTATTTTTGTCGCTAAAACCGCGGGCTAATTAGTGACAGATTAATTCGTGGCTAATTAGCCACGGATTTAACTTTCAGATTTTAGTTCGTGGCTAAATCCATGGCTAATTAGCCACGGACTAAAATTTGTGGTTAATTAGTTGCGGATTTACCGATGAAAATAAACTTTTGCTTCACTTTCCCGACTATTTTTATTTTCGTATTTAGCCACAAATTTTAGTCCGTGGCTAAATCCATGGCTAATTAGCTACTGATTTAGCAATGAAAATAAACCCTTGCTTCACTTTTTCGACTATTTTTTTAATTTCGTCGCTAAAACTTGGCTAATTAGCCACGGACTAAAACCGTGACTAAATCTGTGGCTAAATAAATTTTTTTATTTTTCACGGATTTAGCGGCGTAAATAAACTCTCGCTTCACTTTCCCGACTATTTTTATTTTTCGAGCTAAAATAGCTAATTAGTCGTGAGATTTAGCGATGAAAATAAACTCTTACTTCACTTTTCCGACTATTTTTTATTTTCTTGGCTAAAATTTATCGCTAATTAGCCACGGACTAAAATCCGTAGCAAAATTACAATACAAAAGAGTAAATTGAGCCACGGACTAAAATCCGTCGCAAAATTACAATACAAAAGAGTAAATTGAGCCACGGAAAATTAGCCACAAACGTTTTGTTGCAAATTTCACGTTCCCCGCCCTCACTCCCAATTTGCCCGCCCTCACCCTCACCTCCTCTCTCTCTCTCTCTCTCTCTCTCTCTCTCTGCTGATTCCTCATATCCCCCGCGCTCGCTGTTCTCCCTGCCTCTCCCTCTTTCGTTTCTCTCGATCAGATCTGCTTCCGCTTCTCCTTCTCCTTCTCCTTCTCCTTCTTTACTCCCCCACCCCCAAACCTCTCGCGCTCGCTAAGGGTTTCCGGTACCCCTTCGCCCCCGCGACTCCTCGCCCATGGCCTCCGGAGCCCTAGAGGCTGCGGAGCCCGAAGGGCGGCGGCTCCTCACCCAGTCGACGGCAAGGAGGTGGTGGCCGGCGGCGCGGATCGGAAGCAGAGGATCAACATCAACGACATGCCCGACAAGCACCTCCTCTAGCGGTCCTCCCCACCCACGTCCCGCGTCGTCAACGGCAAGGACAAGTCACCCCACGCGGTCGTCCTCGGCAAGGCCCCCTCCGATCACTGCGATTCGGCTCGCTTCAAGGCCAACTCCGATGGTCCGTCTCTCTCTCTCTCTCTCTCTCTCTCTCTCTCTCTCTCTCTCTCTCTCTCTCTCTCTTCGAATTTGATGATGTTTCGTGCGAGTTCCCTTCTCGTGCGAGTTTCCTTCTCGTGCGCGTCGTTTCGGGTTCAGTCTAATTCTCGAAAGGAAATAAGAGGGATTCCGTTTGTTATCTGCGCTTTCGTGTCTGTGCTTGTTTAGAAGTGGAGGTTGATTTAGCACGGGGGCGTACCCATCAATATGTATATCTGTCTGCATAAGTTTGGATTTTGCTCGGGGATTTCGACGATTCGAGTGTTTCAGCTCTTGATGTATTGAGCATGTTTTTTATTAGTTTAGGGGAAGAGTTAAGTGTGTCCCCTGTCGAACTCTTGGTATTAGGCCGGAGCTTTTGATACTCGAGTTGCTGAAACGAAGTGTGATTTTCAGGTATCAACTATCCATTACGGAATTTATTATAGTGTTAGCACGGAGAGAGCATGTAATGGATTCTTTTGTGTATATTTACTTGCTGCCTCGTTTTAAGATGATTCTCTATCTCTCGCTTTGAAGCAATTATTCCTAAGAGTTTGTGGTGGAGCCTGTGGTTTTGAATAAGTGCAGTAAAGTGGAGGTGATAGTAGAGGAGTGAAAGAGACACACGAGTTGTTTTTGTAGTCTCCAATCTCCGTATGAAAGTCCAACTTCTTAAGATAAGATGATGATGCTATGGTGCTTATGCTTTAAGCGGCTAATGTTCCTCCTCGTTTGCTGCTTACATTTGCCTTGTGTTTTGAGTCTTAACACCTGAATTTATATGAATCCACATTGTGTAGATTTTTGGATAGTTCTTGTTATCGGAAGGATTTGTTGAAATCCACACTCCGAAACTGATAGATGGATCCAGTGAAGGAGGTTCTGTTGTGTTTAAACTGGACTATAAGGGTTGCCTTGCATGCCTGGTGTAGTCACCTCAGCTTCATAAGCAAATGGCCATTTGTGGTGACTTTGGGTGTGTTTTTGAGATTGGCCCTGTTTTTAGGGCAGAAGACTCCTTCACACATAGGCATTTGTGTGAATTTGTTTTTTGGTCTTAAGCATTTGTGTGAGTTTACTGGCCTTGATGTTGAAATAGAGATTAAGAAGCATTATTGTGAGGTTGGATTGGATACTTTTTCATTTAACTAAATTTTCAGTTTAGCTTAACGAACTAAACATTTATGTATAGGTAATGGATATTGTGGACAAGTTGTTCATTACAATGTTCGACTCATTGAATGGGGGTTGCAAGAACGAACTTGAAGCTATTGGGAGACAATACCCCTTTGAACCTTTAAAGGTTATAACATGATCCTTTTTTTTTCTGCAATCTGATAACATAAATAGTGCAACTTATGGGTAGTAACTTTTAATTGCAGTACTTGAGAAAGACTTTTGCGGCTTACTTTTCAAGAAGATGTTCAAATGCTCAAGGTGAGGAAAAAATTTTTTCGGCTAAATAGATGCCCATAAAAAAAAGGGAACAAATAGAGTAGCAACATATCGGTTCATTGGCACTTCTATATCATGGCTGTAAAAGTAGGACAATGAGTTCTGTTGCTGATTTTTTGTTTGTTGCTTTTAAATGAAACTGATTGTTTGTGGTAGCACTCCTCTTACCTGATGATTTGTTATGTTGGAAGAGGAACCGCAAGAAAGTGATATTTACAACTATATGCCGTGCACGTGTACATTGGGGGCTGATTTGTTCTTGGCTTTCATTGCTTTAGCTTGATTTGTTGTTTGATCTGATTCAGAGCTAATTTTGTTGGTTGTTTTGATATTCGCAAAAATGGAGGATCTTGTGGCTTTGTTTGAGCCCATTGCGTTGTCTCTGTCGGAGTCTTCGATAATATTGCTACTCCTGGTTTTCTCATGTTTGCTTTAAGCTGGTTTGCTTTTGTTGTCTCTGTTTTTTCTCTTTTGACTGTTCTCCTTTCGGCTCTACTATAGCTCATAGCATCTGAATATATTTTACTCGTATTCTTGCAATGCAAAGGAAAAGAGGCAATAGATTCTAAGAAGCAAATGTGATTTGGTATGTTAACCTATATTGGTATATTGTATTGGGATACATAGCTTAGCTGGGTCATAGCTGATGTGATTGGTTCCATCTTTTTCCTCTCCTTGCTTTTAGTCGTGGGGCTTGGGTTTTTGAGGATGGGAATGAATGGGGCAATCAAGAGTCCAAAACCCCTCTTTTGTCTTCTGGTCTTGGGGGTTGCACCACGTGTTATATGCTTTTTTAGAAAATACCCTATGGGAGAATTATGGCTTCATTCAAAATGATTGATTATTTGAATGCAGTGATACTTGCTTAGAATCATGTATTTGTGGAAAGTCATGTGTATTGTTCTTTGCACGTTGCAGGTGCTGGAAGCACTCCACTTCATTATGTTGCTTGTGGTGCAAGTGTGCAATGTTGTCAGGTATTTTGTGGTAGCTAAAAGATAAATAGCATCCAATATCATTCTTTATTTTGTTCATGTCACTTACATAAATGTTTTTTTTTGTGGTGGAAGTGTGCAGTTGTGGACAGTGAACCAATTTGGAACACCTACGTTGCACCTTTGTTTCTTTACTTCTATTAGATTTATCACTGAAAGTGAACTTCAACCTTTTTCCTCTATATTTCATTTACCTTCGTTGCTTTACTTAATTAAGATTGCTTGCTTCACAGTCATTATGTATCCTTTAGAAGCTGAATATATTAACATTTAATGTGGAAACAATGTCAATAATTTTGTTTCTAATTCTAGACAATTTATGTTTTGTAGAAGAACAACTTTGAACAATTCTGCATAAGTTATGCAAATGAGAGGTTACAACAACATTTCAACCGACATTTGTTAAAACTGGAGCAGGAAGTGATGATCTTACATGGACCGTGTCTTTAGTTTTGTTTAGTATTTATATGATGGGGATTGTCGCTAAAAGTAGGATATTCTTTTTGATTCATTTTTGTCGTCATTATTTATTGTGCAAGATTAGTTATTGTGCAAGATTATTTATTCTCTCATTATGTATACTATAAAGAAAAATATTTATGTCATTCTTGTGGAAAATGTAGATGAATGTATTTCATTTTCATATTATTATAATATTTTGATGTTATTAAGTGCTTAATTAATGTTAAATATAAATTTCAAAAATTAATTTTTCTTTTAATAAGATTTAAAATCAAAAAATTTTGCCCACGAATAAATTCGTCAAAATTGCGACCAAAAAAAAAAATCTTGACAAATTAGCGGCCAATTTTACTACGAATACAATTAAGTGGCAAATTAGCTAGGAACTTTGCCATAAATAATTAGTGACAATTTTTGCGTGAATATAGTTCATGGCAAATTAACGTGCGAATTTTTTCATGAATAATTGGCGATAAATTTTGCGGCGAATAAAGTTAAGTGACAAATTAGCGGCAATTTTGTCACGAAAAATTAATGTAACTAATTCTTTTTTCGCCAAAATTTTATTCACGGCGTATTAGACAATTTTTTTCGTCGCAAATTAGCAACGAATTTTGCCAAATTTTTTCATGGCAAAATTCACCACTAAAACCTAATTTTTTTGTAGTGATGGGACAAAATTGTAATTCTCTGGAAATATTAAAGTGCTTGGCCGGCTTACCCCACCAAAAAGATTTTCACATTAACTTTTAGCTTTTCAAAGTCATGGGCCGCATAGAAAATTTTTCCACAACACACTATTAAACTTCACGTGCGCTATCAGACACTCGCTCATTGCCCCTAAAGCGTCTCAGAGCCCGACTCATGGTTTAAGCTTGGTTCTGTGTCGCTCTATTCTCATTGTATTATCACTTTGCTCGTCTTTTCTTTTCATACATCGAGTGATTATCTCTGTTCTTCGTTCAGTTTCCAACGCAACCATTGGTTTAAGCAAATGCTGAGAGGAGACGACAACAAGAAGGGGGGAAAAGGAATTTCTAGAATTTAAAGAAGAAATTATGGCTGAGGCATGTGCTACCTCCGTTGCAAAGAATCTTGCATCGAAACATGGTGAGTACGTGATTGCTCACATTGGACATCAATTTCGGTACGTGCTGTGCTACAATAGCTACGTCCAAGATCTCAAAAATAGAGTGAAGGAGCTGGAGATTGTGAGGGAAAGGGAGCAACGCTTGGTCGATGAAGCCATGTATGACGGAAAACCTATACACACTGATATTAAAATTGGCTGGAGATTGTGGAGAATAAGGTTGAGGAAGCAGAAAACCTGTTAAAACGAGGCGAAAGTGCAAATATTTCTTGCTTCCGTGGGTGGCTTCCCAGCCCTGTGGTGCGCCATCAATTGGCAGGAAGGGTGAAGAAGATGACTCAAGTCATTCAGAGACACCATGATGAAAGCGCAAATAGTAAATTCCAGAAAGTCTACTATGAGAATACTCCGATAGGAACTGTCACTGCTAACACTTCCACTGTAAAGATCTGTTGACAACAAAGAAGACGTCCTGGAGTCGAGGCTTCAATCATAGAGGATGTAATGAAGGCTATAGTTGATGACAAGATCTGTGTGATTGGGGTGCATGGACCAGGTGGGGTTGGCAAGTCCAAGCTTTTGGAGGACTTTGAAAAGGCGAGTTAAGGAAGAGAAGCTATTTGATGTGGTTGCCAAGGCAAACATATCATGCAATACAGATATAAAAAAGAATTCAAGGAGAAATCGCATATGCTATGGGTCTAAAGCTAAAAAGCTGTGCAACCTGTGGCGAATATGGAAAGATGGCTCCTTGATGGTTGAAAATCCTTAAAATAGATTAAAGTTCTACATGTTAGGTGTGTGCCCTAGTTTATCAATCATATTTCCATCTCAACTTCATCCCAAAGCTTGGGAGATTTGCATGTAGATAATTGGGCCAGCTTAGATCGTATCGGGACTTGCTTAGTAGTGACAAGTTTGGTTCACCTTACTGAACTAATCGTAAGAGATTGTGGTGCAATGGAAGACATGGCAACAGATGATGGAAATGGACCAGAGGAGATCTCTTTCCCCAAGTTGCAACTATCGATACTTAATGGCTTACCACGCCTTGAGAGCTTCTCCCCTATGAATTGCACCTTCAAGTTCGATCACTAGTCGTATTATTATGATCACGGTGCCCCAAGAAGAATATATTTTGCAAGGGTGCCTTGAGGGACACCAAAGCTAGATGGAGTACTCCTTTCAGCGAGAATAACGAAGGGCATTGGGAGGGTGACCTTAATACCACCATCAAACCTTATCGGCATGAAATGATCCCAACCGAATTCAGTTAGTTAGGTAAATGTTTTTCTAACAAAAGATGTTATTTTATAAATTATTCCAGAGCTAAAGAGTTCTCCTTAGTCTAATCAAATCCCAAATCTTCCAAATAATACCACAGTTCAGAAATTATCTTTAGCAAGTCCTTCAAATACTTGAATCGTTTTCTTCTTTCTAGTTTCTGCATTACTAACATGTTTAGTCCCCCAAATGCCAGCTCCATTTCACTCCAGTTTAGAACTTGAGTAACTTTCCTATTTTGCCAACATATGCAATGTAGCACATATTTAGGGAGCTCGAGAATTGCTCGCAACTCTAATCAGTGACCAAGTCTTCAAAAAACGAGGGGGAAAACAAAATCTCTTCATAGATAATGCAACAGTAACCTTCTCATCATTTTCTGGCTTACATCGATATAACGGGTGTAACATTTGTCAAATCATGGAGCTCAATACAAGTCCAACTGCAACTATGTGCCACTCTGTATCATGAACCAAGTGCTTGTTAATGTGTTACCCTTGGTTCTCTCAAAATACTGAATTCTGGTGATGTTTTGCAGATGCTGGAAACCAATCAGATGAGAAATCGGCTCGTCCCATACAGAAGAAGTTGCATTCAAGCTCTTCAGCTTTTCTTGATCATCATCTTGCGCAGTGCGATATTCTCAAGGACTGCTTGGACCTTTTCTTTCCATATTTCTTCTTCCCTCTTATTCTGAATAAATTGACATCTTATCCCGTGGGCAATTTGCTTAATCATTGTTCGGACATTTCATTGGATTTGTAATGCAATGCTACCGCTTTATACAGCCATGAACTGCCATTCTCTTGGCGATTTGGCATGTAGGAATAAAATTTCTTCATCCACTCAAATGAAGCTAGAAGCTTCGCGAGATTCATAACTCGCAAAACTTCCGTGAGCGCACGTTACATTTATTGCCTTAAGCCTATGTTCTCAATTCTTTACTCCATCACTATGAGACGGCATTTTCTTTAGCATGATCGTGTCGGTGGTTTTTGCACGTGGATGCCAGATAAGCTCCGTACCAAAAGCTTGTCATCGGCCTATTTCGCAGACGCTCTTTCACCAATATAATGGAACTTCACCACAATGACTAGATTTTGTCTTTGGAAATCTATTCCGTTGACACATGAATATATCACCGGCGTGCTTCTTGCTCGTCTATTTCGAGCCTAAAATAAGATAAAAAGAGACCAACGCGAAGTCGGGACCGACATGCTTCTTGCTCATCTTGACAGACACTGACGGAAGCTCTGGCGAGGTCTCTTATTCCCTCACGCGGCCGAGACTAGGGAGAGCTCGACTGCCTTCACTTTCCTCTCCATTCGATCTTTCATGAGAGCCGAAAGGATCTTTGAGCGTCTCGCAACTTCATCGTCATTTTTCTTCTCCTCCATTCTCGTTTTCTTTAACTCTACCCATCTGGCCGACTCTTCCTCTGTTCATCTCTTCTGGAGAAACAACTCCAGCTCCATCCGACAGCGACACTCCAAGCAATGACAAACTCTATGGCGGTGGCCGTGACAATCGGCGGGTAGCAGTGATGGCCTGAGCGGCTCTTCTCAACGAGCGCAGTTCAGGAGTGTCCCGTGGCTGGTCGCGGTGGCCGACATCTCGAATCCTCACTGTTCCTGTCCTCGTTAAATCAGGATTGCCGCTGAAGTTCGTATCGGCGGTGATGATTGAGTTGACATTGAAATGTTGTTCTCCACGTTGTTTTTCGCCTACGATCTTCACTGAGATACGTCAAATTTCTAAATAGTTGGTCCACCGCATGTGTATCATGTTTCGTCTGTGGTATGGGGAATCGATTCGTCCCATGTATGATTGATGACATTGCTTAATTGATTGAACTGGGCATGTTTTGGTATTCTAGAATGTTCAACCTTGGAGGAGTCAACGTGAAATACTAAAAATCAGTATCATCTCTAATGACTTGTCAAAATTACACTGGGTGTTTCACCAAGTGAGTTGTAAAAGACCGGAGAAAATTCAGAATGTAGAGTCTAGAAATGGTGCCGAAAAACCATTTGTGAAGAACCCTAATGAATTAAGGCACTGCAATTAGTAAACTTTCATCTTCTACAGCCACGCATATATGACCTTTCGAATACCAAATAAACATTTATACTTGTATGTACATCATATTTCAAGCAATTGGCAATGTTCATGCTATTTCTCAATTTGATATTTCACGTTAACATCGTCGAGCGAGGAGAATCTAACTCAAGTCTTCTAATTTTTGGGTCAATGTCTCAACCTCTTACCAAGAACTTGGTATGACCCAAGGCCTTGAATTTGGCCCATTACAAGGATTGACTCAAGCCCAAGACATCTGTTGGGATCATTTCCGGGCTTTTGTCACTGCAAAACTGAAAGCCAAGCCGATAGAAGATAGAAATTATTTTCGGGGGTCATTGAACTTTTGCACCACCTTTCAATTTAGTCACTATCTTTTCAAATATATTTAATCAGATCAGTATAGTTATGGTTTTAATTGGGTTGCTCATCCCTTTTCGAACATGGTCCAACACTGCATTTCACAACTTTAATAATGTGTTTTAACTACGGTCAAATACTTTCATGTCAACGTTTTGAATTTCAACAAATTAGGTAAATATACTTTTCAACTTATGCACTATTTCAAAGTCAATTCCTTGGATTTTAATCTTTCTTAATAAGTTCTTGAATAATTACATAAGTTTTCCAATAAGTCCCCACGAACTTGTTCCAATCAATTTGAGTTGACATGGCTCTCAACGATGTTGTTTTATAGCGTTTTAAAAATATTTTCAGGTGGCTTGACAACTAAGTCAACTTTTTTCCTCATCATCTCGTATCGATTGGAATTTTTGCTAGATAGGATTTAATTAGAAAATTTACTTTACTTGCATTTATAGATAAAGTAGAATTTAAAGGACATCATTGAAAAACTTGCAAAGTTCAACGACAAAGATAAGATTTTACCATACGAAAAATGACACTAGTGACCCCAAACTAACCCTATCAAAAAATAGAGTGACCTCATCGATAGATGTTTGAGTGATTACTTTTGCAGCTTATGGGCATTTGGCCCTTTGTTTGTGGATAATAGCCACCATGAGAATAACTAGCCAACATACATAGTGACATGGACAACTTACTCTTGGGGTACTAAAATCAAAGAAGAACGTGCATGGGAAGTTTTTTCACAAGAGGAAAGACAAATCATCCATCATCATCATCTCTTTTGGGGAAAAATTTGTTTTACAAGTGTTATTTTTTGTCGGTCCGCCCATGATATGTGTGTCAAGGGACATCATTTGCTCTAATAAGAGGTGCGTCTGAAAGACACTTTTTGAAGAGATGCGAGGAGAATTTCTTAAAGGAAGTTAAGATAACTTCCTCACAATGAGAACAATAGAAAATTTAGAACTCTCTCTCTTTGCGCATTAGGATTCCATTTTCTACTTTTAAAAGACAATCGACATTAGCAGCTATGGAACAAAGAATACTTTTCTTGTGATTGTATTCGGACCAACGTATAGTAGATTTGTTCATCGATTGCTAGTGATTCAACATACGATCTTGGAAATTTTGTTTTGGAGTGTATCGAGCAGGTTAATCGATTCTCCCAAACAGCGCTTCCAACATTGATATCAAAGCCGGTTACGATCCTAGGAATTTTTTGGAGTCCATCGAGCAGGTTAGTTGATTCTCCGACACACGCTTCTAATAACAAGTCATTGCCATTATTAGTAGACAGAGCCCATGAATGAACATCATGTGAAGAAAATATTTGTTGCAATGGCAACTTTTGGGAAGAAAGAGATGAGAAATGTCGCATATAGGAATGATAGTCACTCATCGACAAGAATTCCTCTAAAGGTCGACAAAAGATAGCCATCTTGTCTTCCTTCGACCCTTATTAATTTTACCCTCATTATTCATGTCTCCTCTCTCTCTCTCTCTCTCTCTCTCTGAGAACTGTGCGAATATTGTTTGGATTTGACTTCATGAATCTTGGAATGATGGGTGTTCTTGATTCTCGATTTCCCTGCCAAAGAAAAAGGGTGAAGAAAGGTAACCCAAAAGCAAAAGTGGGAGAAAATGAGGGGAGAGAAAGGGAAGATCAGTTTCAGTTTGTGAATTGTGGAACTTCATTGATTATATTTTGGGCCATTTAGCTGAAGAGTCAATTGGACGGCTAGATCACATTGCTTTTGACGTGAATAATGGGGAGCGGTGAATTATGCCCTAGTCAATGTACTTTTGACTAAGTGTAGTAACTTCAATGACTCGACTTAAACATCTCAGTCTTCCACAGACTCTGATCAGCTTCCGGTCAATGTCCGTCGCTAAGTAGCACTTCTTATCTCTTTAGGGCCATGGCTGTTCGGCAGTGGCGCTAAGTAAAGACCACATCGACCCAACAAACATCGGAAAGAAAAAGGAAGATGATGACGCCGTTGAAGATGGACAATAGTAGAGATAATAATGTCCACAGTGGTGGTGACGGTGACGATGTTGAGATGGTCTTACGATGATGGTGGTGACAGGGGAAAAGTACCAAAAAATCTTAAACCTTTTACATTAGTGCCAATTTAGTTATAAACCTTTTTGGTATCAATTCAATCCTAAACCTTTTGCATTGGTGCCAATTTAGTCATAAACCTTTTTTGTGCCAATTTAGTCATAAATCTTTTAAATTTGGTGTCAATTAGGTCCTAAACCTTTTTGTTTTTTTGTGCCAATTTAGTCCTTCAGGTCAATTTTGATCGGAATTTCTGGCGTGGGCCTTTGCCCGGCCGGCAACGATCACCGATCTAACGTGGACAACTTTAATAATATTTTAATATTTTTTGAATTTTATTTTTTCCTTTTTCTTTTTTATCCTTTTTCCACTTTTTTTTTTGTTCTCTCCCTCATTTCTCTGGCCGTGCCGACGGGCGACCGCCGCACGCCAGAGTCTGCTTGACTCAACCTCGCGGCCACTGGGCGGGTGGCCTCGCCAACAGGGTGAGCCTCGCCCGACCTTGTCAAATATGGCGGTCGGCGTCAACCTCGCCGGATGCGGCAAAGGTTGAGCCTCGCCTGACCAAGGCAAGGCTCGAGCCCTCACCGGATCTGGCGAGGTCAAGTGTCGACCTCACCCAACCATGGCGAGGCTCGCCCTCGCCGCGACCTCCGGCGAGGGCTCGAGCCTTGCCTTGGTCGGGCGAGGCCCGACCTCGCCGCGACCTCCGGCGAGGGCTCGAGCCTTGCCTTGGTAGGGCGAGGCCCGACTTCACTGGATCCGTCAAGGTCGGGCCTAGCCCAACCATGGCGAGGCACCGCCCGCACAGCTGCTAACAAGGTCAAGCTTCTTTGGCCTCTTACCTCTAACCCGGATTGCGGTCCGTGATCGGCCGGAGAAATGAGGAAGGCAAGAAAAAAAATAAAAATATTATTAAAGTTGTCTACGTCTACGCCACGTCAAAAGCGGTGACCACCACCAGCCGACAAACGTCGCGTCGACCAATTCGGTCAAAAATTGGCGGGAAGGACTAAATTGGCACAAAAAAAAAAGTTTGGGACTGGAATTAGCACTAATTTAAAAAGGTTTAGACTTAATTGGCGCAAAAAGTTTAAAAAAATTGGCACTAATACAAGATTTAGGACTGAATTGGTACCAAAAATATTTAAAATTAATGGTGCTAATGCAAAAAGGTTTAGGACTTTTTGTACTTTTCACCTGTGGTGATAGTAGCGTGGTGCGGTGGAGGTGTTGATGGTGATGCGGGAAAATTGTCAAAAAAAGTCTTAAACCTATTGTCTGAGTGACCAATTCAATCCTACATCTTTTAAATTTGCCAATTCGGTTCTAAATCTTTTAATTATTGCCAATTCAATCCTTGAGCTAATTTTGGCCATCAAAGCCAACGTTAATGACAATTTTTTATTATTATTTTTTCAATTTTTAATCTTTTTTTCTTTTTGTTACGATTTCTTCCTTTGGTCGATCCGACATTGTTGGCCGACCAAAGGGAAACCGACGACAAAATTAGAGCCTTGCCCGGCCTTACCGCTACTAAGGCGAGGCCCGGCAGCCAAGGCCAGCCTTGCAGGCGCCTGGGTCGCGATGGCAGGGTCGAGCCTGCCCGGATGCGGCGGGGCTGGGCCCGCCGTCGCGACCTGAATGGCGGGCAGTCGGCCTCGCCTTTCCGTGCTTGTGAGGCCGACAAGATGCGACCTCGCGACCCTCCCCTCTGGCCCGGCCATGGAGTCACGGACCGGTAGGGAAGAAATCGAGAAAAGAAAAAGATTAAAAATTTAAAAATTTAAAAAATAATTTAAAGCGCCCGCGTCGGCGTTGACGAACAACCAACTCCGGCCCGGAAGCCACGTGTTGCCTTGACTAATCAAAATTGGCGAAAGGACTGATTGTGAAATAAAAGATTTAGGACTTGAATTGGCAAACTTAAAAGGTTTAGGACTGAATTGGCCGCTGTACAATAGATTTAGGACTTTTTTGACAATTTTCCCATCGTGATGCTATAGGTGTGTTGGAAATGGGGTGGTAAGCTCAAGATGGTAGAGATGATGGCGCTGGTGAGGGTGGTGAAGATGGTGGTGGTAATGGTGATGGTCACGGTTTCGATAATGGGGGTACTGTCATCAATTTAGAAGGGTTTTCATGGTAAGAATGGATGAATCTACAGCTCATTATGCATGTTCAAGTAAAATTTGTTGAGATCGGGAGTTCTTTCTAATAACATGTTTATATTTTTCAATCAAATCAATGCTTAAATTTCAGGTTGCAGTATTACTTCGATTCCATATCATAACCATCAAAATTTTATACCAAAAAACAATACAAAAACCAAATCAACTTTTGGTGGGAATGAAGAAGTTTAACTGTGGTTCTAAATGTGGCTTTTTGGCATTTAATATAGCAGGATAATAACACAAATAGTCCTTGAACTTTGATTTAATGTGTAATACCGTGCACTGAACTTTTTATTTATTTAATGTAGTCCACGAACTTTAGTCAATATGCAATGTCATCCTTAAATACTTTATTTGTTTAATGTGGTACCGAACTTTTAGTAAATGTTCAATTTAGTCTCTAGACTATATGAAAATATCAATGTTATCCTTTTATTAATTCAAGTTACAATAATTTGTTGATTTGGTTTCCAATTTGATAAGTTAGAATGTTGGATAAAAATAACATTATTAAGTAAATTATCCACCTAAGATATTCAACTCAAATTAGGATATAATAATTTCTGTCATCAAATAATAAGGAAATTACCAAAAAAGTCATAAACTTAATGCACTTGTGCCAATTCAATCTTAAACATTTCAATTGTACCAATTAGTCCTAAACATTTTCACGATTTTTGGGTTGAGTCTATTCGGTCAATTTTGAATAGAAATTGATAACGTGGTCTGAATGGTCTTAGTTCGCTGGCCTGGCACTAATGTGCAAGTTATTTGTCTTTTTTATTTTTATTTCTTATCTTATCTTTTCATTTCTTTTTAGTGTAAGGGGTAGCGGCTCGATACAGGGGGGGCCGTCGCGCCCTCACCCCCAAACCAATGAGGGCCACAATGCCCTCGCCAAGGTGAGCCACACGCCCTTAGTTTGGCCTGGGTGAGGCGATGGGGTTATCATTGAACTTTATTAGAAATTGGGAAAATAATATAAATGGTTCTTAAAAACTTTGATCCAATGTGCACGTTATCCCTCAACTTTTTTAATTTGTTTAATGTGATACTTAACTATTTCTAAATATTCAATATAGTCCATAAACTTTCAATTTGCTCAATCTATTCCCTCAACTTTCCGAAAAGTCAAATTAGTCCTTTAATACTATTTACGGTTTCATAATTATCTTATTACCCGGTTTTAGAATATCTTATCATTTCAATTATTTTCCTGAGTCAATAAAAAAAATACTACCTTTTTGGTCTTTATAAATATTACAATAATTTTATTTACGTAAATTTTAACTTATGATCTCTATAATAGTAAAATTAGAACCTCATTTAGATTTGTATCGAGTTGATATTTCCATTATTTTTATGTCTAAGTGTTTTAATAAGTATATTTGGAAACAATGTTAATTTATATATATTATACAACTTATATTATATATATACACACACGTTCATACTTATATTAATCTCAATAATATTCCTTACTTTTTTTAGAAAACACGAAACAAGATCAAAAATTTTAGCAATTTAAAAAATAAGGAACTAGATTTCGATCGATATAAGTACATTTATAGATAAACTAATATCATTTTATAAACTAATATCATTTTATCGATGTACTTATTAAAACACTTAGACTTTAGTAGGAGTATCAACCCTGAAACAACCTAAAATGAGTTTTTACTTTTACTATTATTGAGATCATAAGCTAAAATTTACTTAAATGAAATTTCATAAAATTTAGAAATCCCAAAAAGTTAAAGTGGTAATGAAAAGACATCATATTTTTGTTGAGTTAGGAAAAAAACTGAAATGAAAAAATATTATAAACTTCGGGCAAAAGTGTAATTATGAAAATTTGCAAATAGTACCAAGGACTAGTTATCATGAAAAATTGAAGGATTAGATCGAATGAATTGAAAGTTAGGGTACTACATTGAACATTTAAGAATAATTCAAGGACCAAATTAAACAAATTAAAAGTTCAAAGATGACATTACACATTGAGTTAAAATTTAAGAGTTATCAATGTCAATTTTCTTTAAAAATTACTACAATGTCTAATTTGTTTACAGATTTCGACCTGATCTTGTCATTCTAAGTCCACACATAAGATCGGTCCATTTCTCAACCGCCACTTGGCCTCAAGACTTCCAAAATCCTCTTACTCTTTTTCCTTTCATTCTAATTTCAAATTTTTCCCTCATTCCAATTATGTTGGTCTTTCTGTCTTGATCATCTATTTCCATAGAAATGGCCATGTTAAAGTTACAAATTAACTTAAATATATTTTATGTGGTTTCTAAAGTTTAATCTTGCATCAATTTACTTGCATAGCATTGATGAAGACTCAAGTTTTCTCAATGATAATAAGGGCACTCAGGTGATGACCTTGGTTGTTGGTCAAATGGTAAGGATATCCATCCTCTTCGCCGAAAGCCTGAGTTCAAATCATCACATCTGCTCATTCTCTCAAGGTCGTTCCAAGTGCACAAACTAGTGTGTCTCGAATAGTTATCCAATTATTTGGGAATAAGAACACTACAAGTATTATAACTTTTATATGCGCCATAACTTTTTTTTTCAATCAATTGAGTGCCACAACTTTAGTAAACGTTCATTTGAGTGCCAGAACTTTCAATTAATCATTTAAGTGTCAAAAATGTTCACCCAAGTGCCGAAAATCCAATGTAGCATATCACTTGTAGTGAATATTTTTTAAAAGTTGCGACACCAAAGTGATCAATTGAAAAGTTACACGACACTCAAATAATTAAAAAAAATATCATGGCACTCAAGTGAGCACCATACATAAGTCATGACACTTAAGTGATCGAAAAAAAAATTATGGCGCTCATTTGTACGAAAAATTATGACATTGGCGGTAATTGTTGCACCGGGTGATGATTACTCACCGAAAGCACAACTGATATCTGTCAATGCAAATGCAAGCTACAGATTTCCCATAGAGTGAAAATCTATTAGGTTGCTTCACATTGACTTATTATCAAGAAAAGGAAAGGAATGCTTTACATTGCGTGAAATCTAGTGATGCAATTGCAATTTTTGGCAGTGGATCTCCAGCATATCTCATGGCCAACAAAGAAAATCTTCAGCAAATCTACGACTGAATTGATCGAAATCGGGAGAGAGGAATTTAACCTTCAAGTACAAAATATGCAGCCAAAAATAGGGAAAAATGTCTCATTAGATATTTGATTTTCTTTTTTTAGGTCGAAATTAGAGGTTTTATTAATCAGTGTGATTTTTGAATGACAATTTGCTGCCAAAATTACCGTGCTAACCTTCACTGCAATTCCTTTTTTTTTTTCAAAAACCCTAAGAAAACCAAAATTATTACCGACAAAATGAAAAAAGAAAACCAAAAATAATTGGGATCGCGACATGGTTTAGGAATCAAATTGTCACATTGTGAGTTCACCAAACAACATGCCCGAATACCACGAATTTCAGACACGCTTTGTGAGAAAAAATTTTGTGTTTTTCTTTATGAATTTATTGTATTAATATCTAACGTCATTTGAAAGAGCGAGGGAGATTAGCCGAAATACTAAATTATTTATATTTTGATGGAAAATTTCCTTTTCAGATTAAAACGAGAAAATGGAATGTAAAGTCAGGCATATTATGGGGATTAGTTTTTTAAATGTCGTGTTTATTAACTTGGGATTATAGTGCAAATCATTTTAGGGTTTGAATGTTGGGGTCTCAAATTACTATGAATAAGCGGACTAATAAGTGTATGAAAAGTACGTATGGTATCAAGTTTCTTTCTTATGAGAATTAGCCACAAAGTTAAGGTAATTAGCTTGTCTTCAAAGTTAGCATCTTTTTCATTCACTCAACCTTTCTGCAGCTGATCTTGAGGCCATAGTTAACCAGGATTTGTCACTCCCTAATATACAATACGATCTTCTGCTTTCTTTGCCATACTAGGGGAATTCGTCTTGCATGGATCGGGCGAGGCAATGTGGGCGGGTCGGCTGGCAGACCGACCTCCGACCTCCGCAGTGGCTGAGGAGGCCATGTATTCCCCTCATGCGGATCACTCCCCACAGATCACGGGACATTCGAGTTTCACCGTCTCGCTTATCTTGTCTAGCGCTCGTCCTAAAGTTAACTTTAATTTAAGCAATTCATCTAAATTTAATGTCACGCTATTTTTCCAGTCATTAATAAAAGAGTAATCCAACCGGCAGTAATGGACCGGAAGGGAACATGATTACCAAGTAATAGCCCAATAGAAAAGGAGGCTAATTTTATTGTTCAGTCAGTAAGCAATGTGGGACACTTGATTTTTCATATGCATCGACTAAATTGGGGAAAATTACTAAAAAAATCCTAAACATATTGTAATTGTGTCATTTAATCCTAAACCATTCTTTTTTTTATCAATTGAGTCATAAACATTTTGCATTTATGTTAATTCAGTCCATCCGACTAATTTTAACACTAATATTGATCTCGGCCATCCTACGTGGCATGGCCAACGTTGACGTGAATAATTTTTAATGATATTTCAATATTTTTTCAAATTATTTATTTATTATTTTTTCTTTCTTTTTTTTTCTTTCCTTTTTCCTCTAGCCGGTCAACTCGATCTCGGCAATATGATAATGTAAATAAATTTTAAGTAATTGATGGAAAGAATCGACGAAAAACAAAAAGATAGAAGAGCCATAGTCCTGAACTATAAAATAAGAGAAGATTCTTTAATTAACTAATTAATGAGGAAAGATGGTCATAATTTAGCTTCCGGCGCAAGATAGTGAAATAGTAAAAAGACAATTTGTCTGCCTCCTCTTTCCTTTGATGGACTTTTCGAATAGGTGCGTAGGTTTGCTTTTACTTTTCTAAAATAGTGATCTTCTATGCATGCAAAATATCCGGCAGATTGAACTTGAGCACGAAAATTTGGAAACAAAATCCATGAATATTAACAAAAGTTGCTTTATAATATAATTTTCTGTTTTTATTTTTACTTTTATTTCCCTTGCATATTTGGTTAATATCAAAAATTAAGATTATGGCGTCTTTTCTTTCCCTTATCAATCTTAAGAGTCAAAAATTATTACATTCATCTACAAGGTTATAAACATTATCATTTGGGGAAATTAAAAAAATTCATAAACTTATTGTACATATATCAATTCGGTCCTAAAACTTTCAATATTGACGATTTAGTCTCGAGCGATTTAACAATTTTGTCGGTGATTAGTCATTCCGCCAATTTTGGTAAAAAATCACTAATGTAAATTCAGGACATCTTACATAACATGATTGGGTGATGTGAACAATATTTAGAATTTTTAAAATAAATCTTCATAATTATTTTTATTTTTTCCTCTTTTTTTTTTTTTTCCTTCTTTTTCTTTTCTTTTCCTTTATTATTTCCCTCTGCTTGGGTCCAAGCCCGGTGGTGCTGCGGCAAAAAAAAAAGAAAAGAATAAAAGCGAAAAAATTTCAAAAATTTATTTAAAATTTGTAAAAATTATCTATATCAACCTTTGGTCATTAGGGGTGTGCATGGTCGGGTGGGCGGTTCCCACCGGAACCATGAACCCGCCATTCACAGGGGCCGGTTCAAAAATTGGGCAAAGGCGCCCGTCGGTTCCATGGACCTACAGAGAATCAAGCTGCCCGGTCCGGACCCGGTTCTTGGTGAGTCCATGGAGCTGGCCTCAACCAGTTTTCCTCGATAAATAAAAAAAAATCTTTGGACCAACATCGAATCAACAGAACAAAAGGAAAAGAACATAACTTTTCATACAATTCATACACTATAATCAATTATATTAACCACATCATCCATAAATCAAGTGGGTACCCATTAATTATTGAAAAAAAATGACCAAAATATCCTAACTACACAAGAGCTTGGACATGATAACAAATTTTCTTCTTTTTTAAATTTTTTTAATCAAATTTTGTTAATTAAAAATAAAATAAAATAAAATATATTATTATATTAACGGTTTGGTCGGGTGGCGGATGGCGGTTCCACAGGGGAAGGAACCGTCCCAAACAATCTTGGTTCCAAAAAATTGGGCAAGGGGCTGAGGCAGGTTCCCTTGGGAATCATAGATCCGATCCGGTTTCAGGCGATTTCAGGCGGTCCAGGCGGTCCTGGTTCTTTTGCACATCCCTACTAGCTATGCCATATAAGGCGGTCGGCATCCACATTGCAATTTTCAGTCAAAATTGGCTAGAATAACTACATTTGCAAATCGGCAAAAGGTTTAGGAATAAATTGGCCAAATCGAAAAGTTTAGAACTTAATCGACATCTACACAATAAGCTTTTGACTTTTTTGAATAATTATCCCTTATCATTTGATAACCTTCTTAGCCTGTCTCTTAAATCACATCTTTTCGAACTTATATTACTATAACTATTCAAAACTATGAGCGAAAATATGTTTGTGAAATAGTGCAGGGCATGCAACTAGTTCAAAAACAGGAGAGTGATTTATATATTTTTTCTACCAGTTCATACAATTTATTTGCTAAAGGAACTTTTTGAATTGTTAAAGCATAGCACTTTTAAAATTTTTTTTCCAACAGAAGACATTTTTAATTTTGGCCAAAAAAAAATTACTTTTTAAATTACAGATTCTATTTTCTTGCAACCTATTTGCAGGGCATCTTCCTTAGCCCTCTTCCTGCCCAAATTGCTGATGAAGTTGCCATCGTGCTTGCATTTATGCCTTTGCGACTGGGCCCCACTCCTACATTCCTGCTAAGGTTTTTTCTATTTATTTATTGATTTCTTTTTCCTTTTTCTTCCTTAGTAATCACTCCCATCTCATCTCCAAAAAATAAACTAAAATAAATATTAAACGAAAGGGCCCTTCAAAAAGAAGCTCATAATGAATACCCAGATCTCAGACCAAAAACAAAAACACCCAAATCAAGATTCATGAAGGGAAAATGACACAATGAGTCTCCAAACTTTGATTTAAATGTCTAATGTGACCCCAAAATTTTTAATTTGTTCAATATAATCTCTAAACTTTAACCCAATGTGCAATATGGTCTCTGAATTTTTAATTTGTTCAATATCAAGTTTTTTAAATTATATGAAAATATTCAATGTAATCATTCCATTAATTCAAATTTAAGAACCATATTGAACATTTTCATGCAGTTTAGATATTACATTAAATATGTATCAAAAGTCCAAGGATCACATTTAACAGGTTAAAAGTCCAAAAATAATATTGAACATTAGGCTAAAATTAAGGGATTATGTCGAACAAATTAAAAGTTCAGAGACCACATTGCACGTCGGACCAAAATTCGAGAACCGATCATGTCATTATCCCATCCACGAAAGCAGCGGCAGCAGCGTCACGTGCCTCCCCATAATAACTTTAACCTCCCCGAGCCCCACGTTATTAATGTCTCCGTTACGCTTCAAACCCCTCCTTTCTCTTCTCTCTCTCGCTCTCTCTCTCTCTGTCTCTCTCGCAACAGAGACGTGCTGCTTGTGACCTTTGGGCCTTTCCTCTGTTTGCATGTGGGCGTATGTCAGGGTAAAAAAAGCAAAGGTCCATGATAGAGAAAGTGAACAAGGGAATATAACAGAGAGAGAGACAGAGAGAGAGAGAGACTTTAGTGTTTTTTTGGGGGTTTTTGGCTTTCTCAGTGAAGACCCATCTTTAAAAAAAACCCGGAAAAAAATCGGTCTTTCCAGCAATTCCCGGTTGCCATGTATCCTCAGCACGATCCTTCCCACCTCTCTCTCGCTCTCTCTGCCTTTCACATCCGTTGGACTATTATTGCAGCTGTCGCTATCCTGAAGGGTATATATTTTATTCAATTCCTCTTTGCTGTTGCATTTTTATCGTCCCGTGGCTTTCGTTTCCCACCTCACGTTATTTTTTCTTGCTTGGGTGCGTTTAAATTTAGGGTTAATATTATGAAAAGTTTCAAACTTACATGATAATTTTATTTTAAATTAATTTTTAATCATTAAAAATCTTAAAATGATATACCTATGATAAATTTATCCTAAATAATTTTTTTTGACCATCGAAAATCCCATTGTATATCTTTGTGATAATTTTATCTCGAACTAATTTTTGACCATAAAAATCTCGATTAATCTACACCTTTGATAATTTTATCCGGAACTAATTTTTTACCACTAAAATCTCAAACCGGTACATTTATGACAAATTTACCCTTCGTTAGTACGTTAAATTGGATTAATATCACGAAAAATTACAAATTGATAAACTTGTGACAAGCAAAAAGGGTAAAACCATGGCCTGCAATGACACCCGTCAAGCTTCTGCGTGTCATCAAATTTAAGAATTTGATAGTAAAATTTCTTGAAATTAAGCGAGAGTAAGTTTGTCATAGATATCTGGGTTTTGAGTTTTTGATAGTTAAAAATTAGTTGAAATAAAACTATCATATATGTACTAATTTGAAATTTTTAATTATCAAAAAATTAATTCAAAATAAAATTATCATAAATATATTAATTTGAAATTTTTCGTGACATTAACTCATAAATTTAAACCCTTTTCTTGGGTCTTTCTTGCCCTTCTTTTCCTCCGTCGAAAATGGGGGTCTTCCTTGTATTTTTTTTTGGTCAAGTTTTTTTATTGACAGTGAAACGAGTCCACTGTCTGTCTGCCTCCCCCCTCTCTCCCTCTCTATAGTTTATTTTCCCCCTCTCTCTAACATTCCCTGATTTTGTCTTCTAATCAAGACGTGCGCTCTGGTTGCTCCTCCCTTTTGAACTCTTCCTCTAGATTGATGGATGGGTGGATGATGGGTATTTAGAGACATGCATCAGGGGCCGTGTGGAATTCCAGATCGACCCGTGTCTTGACCCGATAATGTCCGAGCGTTCGTGAGATGAGTTTCTGGGGACCGTCTGTCTGACCAAGTTTGAGGTGAGAGTCGCCTTGTCTAACTCTTGTTCAATCTCCTTCGGTTACCTTGTTGATGATATCTGAGATCTGTTTTTTTCTATGTTCTTCTGTGTCTGTCTGGTCTTCTTGTTTGTGGGTTGTGTTGGATGCCAAAAGTGGGGACGTCGAGTGACTGTGAAGGAACGCGGAGGGATTCTGAAAATTACTGAAGTGTGAAGTGTTCTCTGCTTTTTCTATGTCAAAATGAGAGATTTCCCTTCTTGTTTTGGTGAAAATGGAGTGCAAGTTGCCGATTCTTCATCTTCAAGCGCCGCCAGAAATGCGCAGAATTTGGTCACGCGGGTTTACCAGTGCCGATTACGCGGTCGCTCTTGTTTAATCACCATTACCTGGAGTAAGCACATGATGGGTCAAGGCCTGAGTGTTGGGATTGACGATTCCTCGAATCAGTGCTTGTGTAAGGTGGACATAAAGCCTTGGTTGTTCTCTAAGAGAAAAGGGTCCAAGAGTTTAGAAGCTTATTCTAGTAAAATCGACATATATTGGGACCTTTCCTCGGCGAAATTTGGATCTGGGCCCGAACCACTGGAGGGGTTCTATGTGGGTGTCGTTGTCGATCGGCAAATGATCTTGCTTTTGGGGGATTTGAGGAAAGAAGCTCTCAAGAAGACTAATGCTGTTCCGGTGCCTTCAAATGCTTATTTTCTTGCGAAGAGAGAGCATGTTTTCGGTAAGAAGATGTTTGTCACTAAGGCGCAGTTCTGTGATAATGGTCAAACTCATGACTTGTTAATAGAATGCGACACAAGTGGTGTAAATGATCCGTGTCTCCTGATTCGCGTAGATAGTAAGACTGTGATGCAGGTGAAGCGACTGCGGTGGAAGTTTCGGGGGAACCATACCATTTTGGTTGATGGTTTGGCAGTGGAAGTTTTCTGGGATGTTCATAATTGGCTGTTTAATCCGTCTAGTGGCAACGCCGTTTTCATGTTCAAGACATGCCTATCAGCAGAGAAGTTGTGGAATAGCCAGCCCTTCTCCGAGCCGAATGCGTTGCAGTGGTCCTTCTCGCAAAGATTTTTAGACGCAAAGTCCCAAGGCCTTGGCTTCTCGTTGATTTTGCATGCATGGAAGAATGAGTAGATAGGTTGAGGAATTCCTCGCGGAATACTGACAAAAGGAGCTTCTGAAGAGTTGTTTTTACCCCCACTCTTATCAATTATGTGATTGAATTACACGTTTAATTTTTATTGAAATGGTTCCTTTTGTTCTCTCTTGTTTTTCTTGTTTTTTTCTTTTCATCTGTCTCTTTTCTCCTGTTGCAATTTTTCCCTTTTGTGTGAGTACTCAAAAGTTACTCAAGCAATTTAAATAGATTAGAGGAAGCTTACTTGTTTGGAGTTGTCTGTATATTCCTCAAGTACTTTGGAAACTTTTGTACAATCTATGAAGCGATAAGTTATCTTGCAGTTACCATTCTCTTGCCTTGATTGTGTGCTCCTGGCATACGACAACATCAGCGAGTAAGTGCTACCTCAACAAAGTCAATATACACATTAGCTTCTAAGCAAACACAGATCTTACTTCATCCTTTTTTGATTTGTGAAAGTTGTAAACCCTCGGGCTGTCCTGGCAATCCTAGTGATTTTGCAGCAACAGTGCCTGAGCATGCATAGAGAATTTACATAAGCATGCCTATGGAATTGAAGAGTCTGTGCATTGTGTTAGATATTCCTGACACATTAAGACTAGTTGCGTAGTAGGACATGGAAATGTCATGTCATAGGGAAAAGGCTTCATTTGGTTGTATAAAGCAGATTATCCTATTTCCATAGAAGTGTTTCTCTCCGGCTCTTTTTTCGCCTCACTGAAGCACAATATAGCATTTGTAATTCTCTTCTTTCTTCCCCTGAAACCCATCAACGTGATAGTCCTCCAACTTTGTCAAGTAGAAGGCACTCAGTTAAGTTTCCAGAAGCAGAACTCTGATACCAGAATGGTGACTCACTTAGTAATTGCTCCATCTGTGTTAATACTGATATTGGCTTACTGAGCTATATAATTTGCAGAATCTCTGTTAAGTTTATCCTATTAAATGCCATGCTATTTTTTTATTTTATATATCCTACATTTGTTTGGAAAACTTCGACATAGCCATGAGGTGAGGGCATTCATCGCAGGGAGCTCCAAAAGTCAATTGACAAAATGCAGCTTCAGTAAATGGTATGTGCAGTTTATAGTTGACTCGGTTTGCTGAACATGCTAATGCTTGAATAGCCATTACTACTGAGGAGATGGGATTATGTTTCTGCCTCAATAAAGGTTTGCTGATTGGTCAATTTTCTGTGTAAATTGTGCAACTAGCTTTTGACTGTAGAAATACATAGTTGTGCACGAAATTATTGACCTTGTTCATGTGCTTTGTGAATATTGAGAATGGAATGCTGTCTGTGTCATGTTCCACCATGTTGTCTGTTCGATTGATAGCTACCTGATGAAATTCTTCTTTGCACTGGATCTTCATGGGCCGGTGTAATCTTAGCCATCAGATCAGTTGGTCCCACATGGGAGGCACCTGATCAGATGGCTTAGATTCATCGCATCCACATGGACCCATGTCCACCCAAGGGAGATTCATTTAGTAAGGGACGGGTACTTTTTGAATATTCTGTCAGTTTTGTTTATTAGGTACCATGATGAGTCGTCATAATTTTCCAGCTGAAGTCTTTCTCTTGATGGAAATCCTTTTGTTCTTTCTTTGTGTCCTCTTTCTCCAACCATTTGTCAAATCTAATCTTTTGCATTTTTCCCCTCCTTACTAATGTTTATTGGACATCTGAAAGTTTGAATCCTTCTCTGTATTCATTCTGGTATTGTGGCGCGTGCTTACTGTGAGTGCTTGTGCTGGGTCGGAACTGTAACCCTACTCATATTTTTACATGTCCTTTTGTTATGAGATGAACGTCATCTGTCCATTTGTTGAACTCTCTTTCAACGGGGATTCTTGAGACAGTTGAGTCTGAATGATATGCCATATTTGGCCGGGGGGAAAGTAAGGGCCAGTTGTTGTTATTGTTGTTGTTGATGACATGATGTCATCCGTAAGCCATAATCTGCTTGTCTTATTTGGTGCATAATGATTCTCGGATCCATCTTGCTTGCGCTGCGATAATTTGTTTGTTGCAGACCGAAAAACTCGTTGTGTATTGTCTGCCTCAGGTGGATGTACTTAATCTATCTATGAACAAATCCTCATCTCCCCACCCCTAGTTTAACAATGAGCACTGTCGTATCGGGCCTGGCCGGTTCAACCAATTTTGGGGTTGCTTACTATGATTTATATGACTGTTAACTGCATTCCTCAGTGAACTTTCTGAGGTTCCAGATGTAGAATAAAAATGAGGAAAGAAAAGGAGATCTTCTGTTTTGCTTGGTGAAATCAATGTGGTTTCTGAGATTGGTGGAACCTCAGAACGTCATACTGTTGAAGCTGATCCACTGAGATATTTCTATTTTGTAATATTGAGATCATGAACATCTCAAAGCCAGCATTGGCATCTGGTCAAAAGGAGCATAAGAAGGGCGGGGAAATTGAGAGTGAATCTGGGTAGACAGAACCTAGATCCAGGTTTTAAGCACAAGCTTTGATTAAGGATGAAGATACAACCCACAGAAATAGAGGGTGCAAGACATTAGATGGCGTTGGACCTTTTTTGAGTTTGCTTATTTTGTGTGTAGGACCAAACCTCAAATTAAGTAATACAAAGGGATACTGCTAATGAGTGTCTATTGGATCTTGTTTAATATACTTAGGGTGCGATTATTTTGCAAAAATAAGCGTTTTGGAAAACATTTTCGAAAAAGTGATTGCTTTTCTCTCTTTCAAAAGTGAGGAATGAAAAAAAAAATCATCATTTTCAAAAATATTTAGACATTAATTATTGTTGATAGTGAAAATATTTTTAATTAATTATTTATTTTAATCAATGGAAGCGATCATTTTTTGGAAATGTTTCCCAAATAATTCATTTTTACTTAAACAAAGCGGAGCTTTTAGTGAGAATGTATTCAATTTTGTATGTATTGATTGTGGATATAAAGACACTAGCGTCATAATTTTAATATATTTATGTGGGTGTTGAAGACACTTTTAAAATAAGACCAGTCTTATTATAAAAGGTTTCGATTAATGGTGGTCTTATTATAAAAGGTTTCGATTAATGAGCGCTTTCTAAGTAATTATCGAGCGACTTAAATAAGTTTGTGATTTTCAATGTATCGCTACTGTTGTGTCTGAGTCACTTCAAATTAATATGTCATAGATGAAAATACTACCTATCATTTTTTTTTTTAACAAGTGGTCTGCAGCATACGTTGACAAGATCCTCGCAAATTAAGACCCTCGTTTTTCAAAAATGTTTTTACGAATTCCCATCAAATACAATACCGTCGTTCACTCAACCGTGAATGTGTAAGGATTTTTCTGCGCCGATCGGGGACCACGCGATAATCCTCTGCATCTTCTTTGTTTTTATTTATCGAAAAGACAAATTTGCGCCGCATGGGAAAATAGAAAAAAGAAAGAAAAAAAAAAAAGGGGCAAACGCCTTTTTCTATCGTGAGGTCAACATAGGGTTCTCGAGATGAGAGAAAGAAGAACAAACACAACGGTATGAAAGCTGCGGCTCTTTGGCTGTGCGCCCACATTCCGAAATCCGGGCACCGACAAAAAAAACAAATTCCCCTCTTTAATGAGGCGATAATCCCGAACGAAATTGAAATGTACAATTATAAAAAAAATAAATAAATCCCTTTTTTGATCCCGATGCTCCCCTAATTAATGACCAGAAAAAACCTATTATTTTTTTGTATTACACGTGTAATTTACGGAGTTAATACTATAAAAAAATCAAAATTAATAGATTTGTAATAAATTTACCCTAAACTAATTTTTTCATCATAAAAAATTTCAAATTGATACACCTATAACCACAACTCAGTAATTTGACCGTAAAATTTAACGAAAACTAACGGATGGTACATTAAGTCACAGGTATATCAGTTTAGGGCTTTTCATGGTCAAAAAATTAATTTGGAATAAATTTTTCATATATATATTAATTTAGAGTTTTTCATGGTATTATCCCTAATTTATATGTGAAATATATAATTTGATCTTGGATCTCACATTCATCACTTGAGGCGTTGATAGGCCAAACATATATAAAGATTATTCCTATTTCCAAGGCTCAAAAACTTGAGAAACACCCTTCGTATATCCAGTCATCTATTGAATGTCGTGCCTCATTTAGCTTAAATAGCGAATGTCTCGCCAATGTCTCTCACTTACTTATGTTCTCTCTCTCACTTACTTTTGACCTGACCATTTTTTAAATGATTTGCCTTTTGCCCATTTGCCTGCGTTTTGGTCTTGAACTATAGAAAAATGAATGATATTGAACGTTTTATATAGTCAACGATTGAATTGAATATATACAAAAAATCAGGGGACAAGATTAAACGAATTAAATGTTTAAGGACCATATTGTATATTAAGCTAAAGTCTACGAATTATTTTTTTTTTTTAATTTTTCCCGAAAAAAATTTCATATACTTCCCCAAATTGTGAATATCCCGCAAAATTGATGATTTTCATTTAATGCCGCTATTTCTCACGGGTACCAAAATGTCATTTAATGAGTCCAAAGACTGACCCCCAAAGCATGTGCGACCGAAAAAGACCGCGTGATGTCGCGATCGCGTTCGGAATCCACACGACACGTGTCGCGCGGCTAGAGCCTCGTGAGCTGCGATTGAGCGGATCGTGGCCGTCGGATTTGATCCGCGTGTCATTCGCTCGCCGGACCAAAGGGGCGGCGGGGCTTGATTGCTACAGCTGCGGTGGCAGTCCTGATATTCCTCGCGCATTCTCAGGCAAATGTAGTTTGTCAGGTTTGAATTTCATAATTCCGAGCTAATTAAATCGATTTAAATATTTCGACCCAAAATTTTTTTTTTTGATTTAAACATAATTTCTGGGGCTCTTTAGCTCGAGATTGGGGCAAAATTTGAATTAGAGCTAATTGCGCATTGTCTTGTGATTTTTAAGCCGTGATTAGCATTTAAATATATATTATCATACTACTATGCAAGAAATAGTTTGACCTCTTAACTTAAATTACTTCTTGATCCGAAAAATTATAAACTAAACTTACTTGAAATCAAGTTATGATGATTTTAGATGAATCCATACGCAATTGTCTAACAGATAGAATAAGAAAAAGTAATTGTACCTTTTTAACGAGAAAACTATTTATCAACATTTGAAAATTCTTAACGGTCACCGCTGGCTCAATCCGACGTAAATAGCGCGCATCTGGTCCATGTTCACTGTGGAAGTCATATCGGTTGTTTACTTGTGAGTAGTCAACATGGTGATTCTATTAAGGACTAAAACTAGTGGTAGTTTTTTTTTTTCATATAATCCATCAAATGAAATTTGTTTTCATAATAGAAAAATCGGGTTTTTCCATTCTAAACGAAAAACACCGAAATGTTATTTTTAGTTTGGATTTCTATTACGATTCCCTCCATTTCATTAAGGCAACGCATTTCTCCGGTGCTTTGGTTTGCAAAGGGAAATCAGAACAAGAAAGTTGAATAATTTTTACCAATTAAAAGATATATAAGTTTTTTTGTTAAAAAAAATAAAGAAAATATATGCACAAAGAAGCGAGTTTACGTTATTAATTAGCGAAATGATTGAAACCCATATGATTGCCAAATCCCACTTTGCTGTAAAATCATAAAAGAAATCGCGTTGTCGGCCTTGAGTGTTCTCCCGTCCAGCTTGGCCAGGCCCGACACGAACATGAATGCCGAATGGGGTGAAGGAGTCGAACAAGACTTTGATGTCTTTTTGGTAAAAATTTGTTTTGCCAACCAATTACATCAAGCATAATATCGAAAAATAAAATATGAAAAATCAAAAACACACAAAAACTTTTATCCTTTGGATAATTTTGGCGCAAATTATAATGGGTGATCGGTTCTCGATCCGGTCCAATCTAACCCAAGAAGGGAATCGAATCGGGAGGGGCCCGGTTCTCGGTTTTCTAGGACCGGGGATCGGGGGGTATCGATCTAGTCCGGTCCGATTTTAGTGGGATCAATCACTTATTAGTAAAGGAGAGAGGAAATGGGAAAATTAGATTATGCTTTCTATTTTTTTTTTCAAAAATTTTAAAAAGAAAATAAATATATATATAAATTAAAAAAATATATATTTATCGGTCCCGGTCCTATCGGTCTAGTTCCCACCCTAGAGCAAGAACAGGATTGTCCAGGAAACCATTTTCACTTTTAGGGCCGGGAATCGGACCAAACCTGGTCGGTCCGGTCAAGTCCCGATTTGGACTGGTCCATGTTGTTCACTCCTACAAATTATCAATTATTTCGATAAAGGGCTTGTGATTATTTTGATTGGTCGATTTTGGCATGGACTTTCGAACCTCTTATAAAATACGTGCATAGAATGGGCAACTCTTTGCTTGATTGGAGGAAATTCCACCAACAGCACCTCTAGTTAGTGGATTACCTTTGAACATCACCAACTTGCAAACTCAAGTAAAATTGAAGGTGATGGATATTCACATTCATAACTCACTTATCAAAAGAACGACAGGACGACGACATGGCCCCTGCTGTACTACTACTAATGGAGATATTTGGCTTCCACCGGCTTTGTTGTCTACAAAATCGTCCTTGATCAGACAATTCGTCAATTGTGCACAGCATCGACAGTGAAAAATATCGTCATTTTGATCGGACCCTGCAACGGAATCAATCGGAAGCGATAGCAACTGGGGCTGAATAAATTTTTCTTTTGGATAATTTAAAGCGATAATCGAAAAGTGATAATCATATTCATACCCGTCTATACTCGAATCACCGTGCTTACATATTCTCTTCGCGCCATCTTCAAGATCTCAAATTCGCGCCCTTCTGATAGTTCACTCCGTATGATGTAGAACACGCGATTATCTCGTCCGACGAAGATTAGTCGGGTGCTCCTACGCCTTATCATTCCGAGGCATGGGATCCATGAAAAAAAAAAAAAAAAAAGGACCCGACCCACGAAAGCTTTGATGGCGCCATCTGAGCTGGCGCATCAAAAGCAAAGATGATTGGAGGGCATTTCGCCTTTGCTGCGGCTGCTGGTCCAGGTGGCGTGCAGCTGCATCATGCCTCCGCCAAATTACCCAAATACCCCTCCCTCCAGCCTTTTATCACCACCCCCGACCTACTTCCCGCGCGGCCAGCTCAGATGAGTACTCTTTCCTCGACCCCAGGATCCGTCGAGCCGGATCCATCGCCGCAATTGGGGTACTCGATGGACCATTGGCCGACGGTCCGATCTGCTGAATCTGGATTCAAGTAAGTTTTAAGTAAAAGAGATAAAATTTACTTTTGTCAGGTACCCCGACCTCGTGTGAGTACAAGTTACATGAGACAAAACTTCCTAGGCTCTTCAAAATTTGGGAGTGTCGGAGTTTAGAACGACGGCATTTGATCGGTGTTTTTGTCACTTGTAAAAGTACCGTGAGAAATTTTTTTGTTTGGGAGTATAGAAAATACCAATAAATTTTTGTTAATGATTTCATTCGGGTGATAGAGCATTGTCATGTTCTAATAAAGCATTAAAGTTAAATGGTTTTTGGACTTTTTGAAAAACGTTTCAATTGGATTTTTAATTTTCTTTTCTTCGGAGCCCTTGTATCGTACTTATTTTCCAAAGAAATAAGCGAAATGAAAATGTGGCCATTATATTTTCCACCAAGTTGCTACGCAGGAGCCGCGGGTGGTACCTTAAAAAGTTTAAATTATATATATTTTTAAAAAAATATTTTTGGGAGGGGCGGAGGGAAAAACCCAAGGCAAGGCTCGGATGAGGATTGGGAAATTGTGAAGTCAGACACAAGCGGGTTCGCGTTCGCAATATGTTTATGCCGAGAAACGACGCCTTGAGAAAAAAAAAAGAGATACTCCGAAGAATCGAATTAGACAAAAATAAAAAGTCGGGGATTTGATTTTAATACTTTTGCAAAAAGCTCAATAATGAATAGTGTCTTTATTACTTAAAACATGATAAGTATCGGCCATGGAGTCTATGCGAGGCAACCAGTGAATTATAATTATAATATTTTAAAATTTTAAGATTAGTACCATGAAATTTGAGATTTTTCGTAACATCAACTTAATCATTCTAACTTTCTCGATTACAATGAGCTCAATTTCTTCTAGCCGCATTTTTCTCTCTCATTTTCCCCCCGGCGGTCCCAATCGGCAATTTACCCTGCGACGGACAGCGACCGCTCGCCCCAAACTAACCCCCGGACCGACCGTTCGTTCGGACCCCCCAACGGACACTTCTGCTTTGGAATCCGAAACGGGCACACAAGACACCACGCGGCGGCCATCGACCCCGGCCGGAGGACAGAACCGTAAATTCGCACCCAGAACGAGGCGATCCCCCCGTCATTCCTCCGTCCGCGCGAGGGCAGTACCGTCATATCGACCACCTCCCTCCTCCGTCCATCGCGAAGGAGGAGAAGCTGAGAAAAACACCAGACAGTGGAGGAGAGAGAGCGAGAGAGAGCGAGCGACTTTCTAGAGAGAGAGAGAGAGAGAGAGAGAGAGAGAGAGAGAGAATTTCAGATTTTGAAGCTTCGTTCTCCGAGTTGTCGAGCCGAGTCATGGCGGAGTCGAGCGACTCAGTGTCCGTCGACGTCGACGACGCGCCTTTCGAGGGGAAGGTTAGGTGGGAGCAGCTCAAGCTCGAGCAGCCCGAGTCCCCCGTCCATTAGTGAAGAAGCAGCTTCGAGCTCCGGGCATTGTGTTCGCTGTGATTGGTTAACTCTTTTTTTTCCTTTTTTTTTGTTGGGATTTCAGGAGCATGCGGTGAAGACGAGCAAAGGATCGGTCTCCGTGTTCGTGTGTGGCGATCAGGAGAAGCCTGCTCTGATAACGTACCCCGACGTCGCTCTTAACTGTACGTCCTTAGCGCATTGTGGGCGGCTTTGAGCTGTTTGTTGCTTATTGGCTCTTAACGCACGGAATTAAGTCAAGACCCGGATAGAGTCCGTTGGTTGCATTGGCGGAATCTGCGTTCGGTTTGAACTCCTTGATCCCATTTGTTGTTGCGGGTTCTTACCCGTGTGCCCAGAATTTGATTCCCATTGTAGATAGTATTGGTTCGAGTTGGGTTTTGTCGACCCGACTCGATGGGCGGGGCTTTCATCGTTGTCGTAAAAGACATATTACCCTCTGTGCGATGAGGGGTTTTGGTGTGAAATATGATTGACTCGATTTATCGGAACAATTCTTTCTAGCCGTTCAGTTTGAACTCCTTAATCCCATTGTTGTTGTCGGTTCTTACCCTGTGCCCAGAATTTGATTCCCATTGTGAATTGTATTAGTTCGAGTTGTGTTTTGTCGACCCGACTCGATGGGCGGGGCTAATCGTTGTCGAAGAGACATAATTACCTTTGTGCGATGAGGGGCTTTAGTGTGAACTATGATCGATTCGATTTATCAGAGCAATTCTTTCTAGCCGTTGATCGATGTGGAGAGTAATGCAGTTTCTGATCTACCTTGTTATGTGCAGATGCATCGTGTTTCCAAGGTCTGTTCTGTTGCCCGGATGCTGCTTCTCTGCTGTTGCATAACTTCTGCATTTACCACATCGATGCTCCCGGGCATGAGGTTAGTGTTGTTATCGTGATATGTGTAAGCACGGTGGCGTGGGTGTGTTTCTATGATTTGCGTTGAGTTCTGTACGCTTGCTGGTGGTTCTAATAGAGTCTCCATTGGCCATTGCCATTTGATGAAGAGGTATTGCAGTTGGGCGCTGAAGTGATTTCTGTGGACGTTCCAATTCTCAGTGTTGACGACCTCGCAGACCAGGTTGTTGAAGTGCTCGATTTCTTTGGGTACGATGACATTTGAATTTCTCTTAGCTTTTCTGTTACTCTCCTTATGACATGTATGAGAGAGGATGGATAGTGGACGTGCTGATTTCCTCTAAGTCAAAACCTACCCATAAGATTGCATGATAAGATTATTCCTATGGATAGCTATTCCATACCTATGCTTGCTTGAAAAAGATGATGTTTTGGACTTTATCCTTATATGATGTCATTATTTAACATTGTTTAGTTGCTGGCTGGACCCCGAGCATGTCTAAGTTGAATTTAGGTCGAAAGTCAACAGCACGATTTCTGTCAAGTTTCCTCGAAAAGTAGCTTAATATTAGATTCTGAAAAGGTTTGTGTAAAGGAGCTTTTCGACCTCTCTACTACCATTTCCAATTCCTATTTTGCTCGACTCTGAGTTTTGTTTCAGGCTGAAGGAAGTTCTGTGCTTAGGTGTAACAGCTGGTGCTTACATCCTGACACTTTTTGCGGTAAGTAGTAGCATACGACTGCCACTTTTCTGTATTGTTTTTGTTCCTCCCATAGGTCATCCCGACATTGATATTATTTTTTCCTGGACTTGCCAGGTCAAGTATAAAGAAAGGGTTCTTGGTCTGATTCTCGTTTCGCCAATTTGCAAGGCACCTTCGTGGACTGAATGGCTTTATAACAAGGTTCTAGCCTCAATCACCAAGTCTTTAGCGTCTGGATAATATAATATACACAGTCACTGCAGGAAGGATGAACACTAAAAGATTATTACCACAAGTTTTGAACAAAAGAGGGTTTTGTATCCAACAATTTGTAATATAATCTAGGACTTTCTATCTTATTTGTCCATTGTGCAGATCTAGTTCTATATATTCCAATCTCTTAGGTGGATTATCATTTAATTTTACATATGCTACTTGGAAAAGAAGTAGCTATCAAATGTCAGTTCGTCCTTTTCATGGAGCAATCACGTTTGTTTCCGAAAAAGTAATTGACAAGCGACCTTAGTCACATACTCTGTGGTTGCTGCGTTGGAAATAATTTACTCTTCTGCTGAAAGAAAGTGGGGCTTTGAAAGAGTTATTGAAGACATTATTTTTTGCAGGTGTTGCTGAACCTCTTGTACTTCTATGGCATGTGTGGTTTATTGAAGGAGTTTCTTCTCCAGCGGTACTTCAGTAAGGTATTTTTACACCTTGTTAGTTTGTGAAGCAATGGATAGCTGCCCTGCTATTCTTTTCAACCATTTAAGTAACTTTACAATACTCAAATAGGAAATTCGCTGCAGCATGCACGGCTCAGAATCTGGCGTCGTTCAAACATGTTGGAAGGTATGCAGTCTCCAGCCAGATGCTTGTTCTTAGGAACCGATCAGTTCATCTCTGTCCTTGTTGCAAATTAACTTTTCTGCCAATTCGTTGATCAATAAAAATCCTAAGATAAATCAGATTTTGCATTATCACAACTTGAGTTTTGAATCTGGGTTTGTAGCAGATAATATTGAAGAATTTGTTGGAATGAAGCTAAATGCCTGGAAAGTTGTTTGTTGTGCACCCGTTTTTACTTCTTCAGACCTTTATGTGAATCTCGGGGTGTAGGTTTTGTTTCTTGAGTTGATCCCATGTGAGTTGTAACTCGGACTTGTAACAGGCTTAGCCCCCATGTGTTCAGTTTGTTGATCAATACAAATCTTATTTATTGAAAGCATAGAGTTCTTTTGGGATTAAAACTCATTATTGTCAGCTTATTTTGTGGCGGGATTTATTTGGCTGACTCTCAGTTTAAATTGGGTTGTCATTTCAATGCTTAAATTTGATGCATGACTGAGATGTGCTCAATGTTCTCATGTGCCTGCAGTTTCTGGATGAAAGACAGAGTCTGAATGTCATCGCGCGCTTTCTTGAGGCCATGAATAGGTAAGTGGCTGAATGATAAACTAGTGCTCAATGCATCTAAACATGATCTATATAGGACTATTGTATTTTTGGGTTTCAAGTAGCTGTGCTTATAGTGCATGTGACCAAAACTAAATGCACTTTAGATTAGAAGTGTCTTGTCAAACTGGTAGCTTATAACAATGTCATTGTTTGAATCAGAACCTGTGTTTAGACATAGAACTAGTGATTGATCTAGAATCTCTAATGACATGAAACTGCCTAGAACAGATCATTAGGACTATAATGAGTTGCTTCTAATCATGATGGTTAAGCTTCTGGATATAATAATATTTGCTTCTTTGGCAATCCGTATCTTTCAGTTTGCACCTTGTCTGTTGACCCAAAGCACCGTATAGTGCATAATCTGGATAAATGCTTGAGGACACAGAACAATGTGAAATGAAAGATGAGCTATAACCTAGTCGCCAGCAATCAGACTCAATTTACATTCTTCATCTTTGTCCCCATGCTATGAGTCATAACAAGCCTGCTGTCTGGATAACTTCAGCAGATTGATCGATCTGTGGTTGCAATGTATCTTTGTACATGTGGAGTTGTGATGCCATGGGGCATTTCTAAATCAAGAAAATATTATTTCTAAGTGAGACCCATCATCTCTGATCCCCATGTTTGTTTTCAGGAGGCATGATCTAACAGACAGCTTGAAGAATTTGCACTGCAAGACACTCATTTTTGTGGGTGAGAGCAGTCCATTCCATGCTGAATCAATGTTCATGAGTGCCAAAATGGACAGGAAAGTCTGCGCTCTTGTTGAGGTAGCCTTCTCAGATCATTGCTTTAATATTTTCTTTGTTGTTGTCAAAGGTTAACTGTGGACTTTTTGATATATTCAAAGGTTTTAGAAAGTTGGAAAATGATCATACCATATCTTAGTGAAGCAAAGTGAGACCAGCTGAGACAAGCTGATTTGGAACTCTTGGCTTGCTTCTTCAAATGCTTGGGTCATCTATATACTTGTGGTTGATTTTAGCTCAGTTTGTTTTTAGCCCAGCCGGTTTAATTAGTTTCCTCCCTTCCACATAAGCAGGAACCAAAAGATACGAACTTGTGTTTACTCGTTTTTTTCCTTTTGCTCCCCAACTTCCTCTGAAGATTGTCATTTCATTTTTGGCAGGTTCAGGCATGTGGTTCCTTGGTGACAGAAGAGCATCCTTATGCAATGTTGATCCCGATCGAGTTCTTTCTTATGGGATTCGGCCACTATAGACCACCGCATTTTGTATGTTCTCTGAAGAATGAATCAAGTCCCACTAGCCCCTCAAGCCGTTCTTGCATAGCGCCGGAACTTTTGTCACCCGAGAGTCTGGGGATAAAGCTCAAGCCGATCAAGACACGTGTAGCTAGCGAGGTCTGATGGAAAGGAAGAAAGAAAAAGGAAGATGTTTCCATCGAAGCATTGCTCGGAGTGGTTCACACGTGCCAGTAATGGCAGTTCACAGGAAGATTGTAGCTTAGCTTTCTAACTATTTGTTGCAGCATCTCTCGGTACTTACAGGTACCTCGGGGATGATTATTCTTTCATTTTGTCCATACTCGGTGAAAAATTGTTACAACCATTCTTCAACATCTCATGTATATATAGAAATAGTTGTATTTGTAGCACACCAACATTCTTTTAGGAGTTGAATTTGTGTACTGACAGTGACAGACAAACCTCTTGTACACTCCTACGTTTAGGGATCATTGTTTATGCAGTATGTTCAAAGGATTCTTTCTTTATATGGTTCCCCATTCAAGTGTTTATGTGCATGCCTTCTTGATTCCAATCTGGCTTATGTAGAGAAAGAAAACTCCGTTGGTGTACAGTAATGGAATCCAAGTTCAAGTGCTTGTACAATTCAATGTGTCTAGTCTCACGTAATGGCCTCTGAATGTGTCATAGGATGTCCTTTTGGGATTTGGCACTATGTCGAGGTTAGATCGTTATAGGTGATTCAAGAGCCACTACAAAAAAACTGCCTTTTTCCGACAAAATTTCCAACGAAAAATTTGGAAAAATTCGTTGGAAAGGGAATTTCCAACGAATTTTCCAACGAAAAAAAATTCGTTGGTACTAGCTCGTTGGAAATTTTTCCAACGAAAAATTTCAATTTTCGTTGGAAATTTGCGACGAATTTTATTTCGTTGGAAAATTTGTTGGAAAATTCGTGGCTAAATTCGTTGGAAAAATTACAAAAAAAGAATTTTTGATCAAAAAATCGTGGAAATTTTTTTTCCAACAAAAAATTTTTCGTTGGAAAAATTACAAAAAAAAAAAAATTTTGGTCGAAAAATCGTGGAAATTTTTTTTCCAACGAAAAATTTTTCGTTGGAAAAATTACAAATTTTTTTTTGTTCTAATAATAGTGGAAATTTTTTTTTTCGAAATTTTTTTCGGATTTTTTTTTTTTTTCGAATTTTTTTTCGAATTTTTTTTTTTTCTTGAATTCTTATTTCGGTGGGTGATCTTCGCCACGGCGAGGGCCGAGCTCGCCAGACTGGCGCGAGCTCGAGTCACGGGCCATGGCGAAGCCCGGGCTCGCCACGGCCGGGCGAGGTTGCACTCGCCACGGCGATGGCCGAAGTCATTGCATCCGCGAAGCTGAGCTCGCCGCCGGCGAGGGCCGGTCATTTATCCGGGTGGAGTTTAGCTGAAGATGGGCGAGGCCGAGCTCGCGATCCCGGCGAAGCCTTGGCCACGGCGAGTTAGCTGAGTTTCGCCTGATCCGAAGAGAAAAGGCCACGTATGAACAAGGAAGGAAAGGAAGTGAAGCATGAACCGGGGCTCCCACCACGGATTTAGGGTCGAACTCAGGGACATGGACACGGACCCGGCGGCGGGGGAGCCTAGCGGGCCGGTGCCGGTCCCGACGACGAGGGAGAAGGGGCTGGCGAAGTCGAAGGAGGTGTCGAGGTGGAGGGCGAGCTCCCGGGGCTCGCCGGCGACGATGCCGGACTGGAAGGGGAGGCCGAGGATGCTGAGGGCGACCATGGCGCAGGGAGACCTTCATCCTCCGCGTTGATGAAAATGAAGCTGGCGATTTACGGGATCTTTGGGGAAGATGAAGCCATGACGATGGGATCTTTGGGGAAGGAGGATGAAAATGGGTGGGGGGGATTTTGGGGTTATTTTTTAATGGAGAAAAGAATTGATTTTTATTTTTGGCGGGGTGATTTTTTTCTTCAGTTTGTACAATTTTCGTGGGAAAATTGTACAAATTGAAATAATAGCCCGGGAAATCAAAATTCGTTGGAAATTTCGTTGGAAATTTCCAACGAATTTTCCAACGAATATAAAAATACCGAATAGTGCCGGGTTTTTTTTGAAATTCGTTGGAAAATTCGTTGGAAATTTTTGGAAAATTTACCAACGAAAAGTTTAAACACTTAAAAAATTCCCGGAAATTAAAATTGTTTGAAATTTCGTTGGAAATTTCCAACGAATTTTCCAAAATAAAAATACCGAATAGTGCGGGTTTTTTGAAATTCGTTGGAAATTTTGGAATTTTTTTTTCGTTGGAAATTTCCAACGAATTTACCAAATCTAAAAGTTTAAACACTTAAAAATTCCCGGAAATTAAAATTGTTGAAATTTCGTTGGAAATTTCCAACGAATTTTCCAACGAATATAAAAATACCGAATAGTGCCGGGTTTTTTTGAAATTCGTTGGAAAATTCGTTGGAAATTTCCAACGAATTTTTTTTCGTTGGAAATTTCCAAATCTAATTTACCAACTAAAAGTTTAAACACTTAAAAATTCCCGGAAATTAAAATTGTTGGAAATTTCGTTGGAAATTTCCAACGAATTTTCCAACCTAATATAAAAAATACCGAATAGTGCCGGGTTTTTTGAAATTGTTGGAAAATTCGTTGGAAATTTCCAACGAATTTTTTTTCGTTGGAAATTTCCAACGAATTTACCAACGAAAAGTTTAAACACTTAAAAAATTCCCCGGAAATTAAAATTCGTTGGAAATTTCGTTGGAAATTTCCAACGAATTTTCCAACGAATATAAAAATACCGAATAGTGCCGGGTTTTTTTGAAATTCGTTGGAAAATTCGTTGGAAATTTCCAACGAATTTACCAACGAAAATTGCACACACAAAAAAATTACCCGAAAAATTAAATTTCATTGGAAAATTCGTTGGAAATTTCCAACTAAAAAAAAAATTCGTTGGAAATTTCCAACCAATTTTTCAATGAAAATTATATACACTAAAATAATTATCCGGAAAATTAAAATTCGTTGGTAAATTCGTTGGAAAGTTCCAACGAATTGTATATCGTTGGAAATTGCCAACTAATTTTCCAACGAAAAAAAATTCGTTGGAAATTTCCAACGAATTTACCAACGAATTGTTTTTGTTGAAAATTTCCAACGAATTTTGCGACGAAAAAAAATTCGTTGGAAATTTCCAACGAATTTTATTTTTTGTTGGAAAATTTGTCGCAAATTTGCGACGAAAATTTTTCGTTGGAAAATTTTCGTTGCAAAAGCGCTTTTTTTGTAGTGAGCGTGGGCCATGATGGTATGGCACCGGCTTGATAGACCGGTGACTCAACACTAAGATAGCTCGCATGGGTGGTTGTGTTGCCTCTAACCTAGCTTGAGTCATACATCCATCTACTCTACTCCATGTCGTAAGTCCGAAGCATCGAAGATCGATTGGTTTTATGAGGTAACTTACTTCAATGAAGCTGTGAAGATTTTATTGTTATGTCCACCGTCAATGTCGCAAAAATTTACACATTTACCATTGAATAAGTAACGTGCGTGTTTAAACTTAATTGTATAATCGAATTCTTCCATATGTCGATGGTTATGGACTTGATGCTAATGTGTTTTCTCTATGTTGTGCCTTATCAAAAGCCATCAACAATTTGTCCTTTATTCACTGCTGGAACCATAAGTGTCATATGGTCATAAATTTCCACTTGTTTAACCATTAAAGGGTCTGAAAAAAAAAAAAAAAGACTACTAAAAAGGCATTGTAAAAGGTCAAGTAGGTAAAATACTTAAAGTGCTCATCCTTAAAAGCTATAGACTGGAGTCTAAATCAAGTTAAATTCCATTTTACAAATACCCCATATTTATTCACATACTAAATTTCTAAATCACAATCAATTTCATTATATTTACTATTATTTTTTTTCAAGATTCTAAGACTCGTAGGGTTCATCAAATTTTATTTTATTTTTGGTCAGAGGGTTCATCAAATTTATATGATCTGTAAATTAGATATTACAAGAATTGATTAAACGGCTATTGCTTGTTAGTTTGATGTTGATGGTATATCCGGTTAAAGAATTTCTATTTATATGATGAACAAAATTTCTAAAATGTTCCCTAATATGCCAAGATGTCATAGCTTCAATTACTATCTCCTCTCTTCCGAATTTGATCATTAATTTATCATGTTGCAACGGAAAAAAAATGTGATCCTTACTAAACACTACAAAAAAAAACTGTAATTTAGCTACAACATATTTTGCGACGACAACATTATCGTCGCTAATTAGCGACAACAAAAGGCAAATAGTAAGCTACGTGGCGGTGAAATTAGCGACCAAGTTAATTTTAGGCCGCCAATTACCGAAAATAGTAGTGACAGCAGACAATTAATTAGTCGCTAATTCGTGGCTAAATAGCCACGAGATAAAGATGTAAACGCCAATTTGTGGCGATCACGCTTTTACGTAAGCTAAATAGCGACTACATTCGGTGACGGCATTTTTATCATAGCTAAGTAGCTACGAAAATACTAGGTAGTCGCAAAAAACACGGTTTAGCGACGCATCGTAATTACCGTCGCTAATGTGATCTAATGTTACATTTTCGTTTCTTGATCTCTGGACGGTTTAGCGACTAAGTTGTCGCAATCTAAATCTCAAATTAGCGGCGATATTAGTACCGTCACTAAATAGCTACTATATTTACCCTCGACTTGTATTTAGTATTTGAATAGCGACTATCTTTATGACGATTTAATTATTAGTCGCTATTTAGCGACGAAATAAATATATTTCGTCGCTAAATATAACTTATATCGACAACAAAGCAGGCGATTCATTCATTTCGCACTTTCGATCTCTTCTTCCTCTGCATGCGAGCGAGAGCCCGGCGCCTACTTGGGTAAGTACAAGTTACCTGGAGGTGGAGATGCGTATGCTTTAGCGAAGAAATCGGAAAAGCTAAAGGGAGTGAGAAATTCGCGATTGAAGAAACCCAAAAAAATACACCATTGTCCATAAAAAAATACACCATTGTCCATGCATTACGGACATTTTTGCGACTACAAGAAAAATATCGTCGCAAAAATTTGCGACGATCATACTCTTGTAGTCGCTAAAATATTAGCGACGCCAGGTGTAGTTCGTCGCTAAATGGCGACTAATGGTGTGTCTAGTCGCTAAGTTGCGATATACGAGTTTTTGCGACGGATGTGTTAGCGGCAGTCGGGTTTGTCGCTAATTAGCGACGAATTGGCATATGTTTCGTCGCTAATTTGGCCGAGAGCTTTACAATTTGCATTCGGGGACATCATTAGCGACGGATCACATATCTTCGTCGCTAATTGGTGACGGGGCGCATGTAAATCGCTAAAAGTGGCCATGGTAATCATAATATTTGAAATTGTAGCGGCGATGCTGTCGTGATTAGTCATAAATGTGGCGAGTTATGGATTTGATTCGGGCGTTTTGGCGACTACTTGAGTCGCTATACCGTCGCAATTAGCGGCGGAGGTTTTAATTGGTAGCCAATTAGCGGCGATTCATGATGGTATGCGATCGCTGAATCCGCGATAACCTAAGTTGAAATCGATTTTGCCCGATCACATCTCTCTCTATCTCTCCTCTACTCGCTCTCTGTGACCTCGGCCTTTCGTCGCCCTTTGCCGCTCATACGGCCTTTCACCCTCATCCGCCCGCTCCCGCCGCTCGTCCACCCGCTCGGCTGCCCGCTCCCCCGCCCGCTCCTCCGCCCCGCCACCGGCGACCCGCTGTAAGTTCTCGGCCCGAGCGATCGGTTTTGATCGGTTCCCCTCCGCGCCCGGTGTGCAAGTCCTCTCCCTCCGGCTTCAATGGCCACCGTAGGAACTCGGCGTCTCGCTCTTCTGAACAACATGGCCTTCCTCTCTCTCTCTCTCTCTCTCTCTCTCTCTCTCTCTCTCTCTCTCTCTCTCTCTCTCTCTCTCGTGGTTGGGTTGTGCACTTTGTTCGATGGTTTTGGCTTTTTGCTGATCTGGGTTGCCCTTTCCTTGTGTTTCTTGAGCGTTGGGTGATAAAGCTACGCTTGCTTTAAAAGTGATTTTTCGGTTGTGAATGTTAGTGCAATCTGCACAGGAAGTGGATCGAGAATGTTGGACTTGTTGTGAGCGAGGCGGCGGTGATTGCCGTTCGGTGTTCGGTTGAATGTAGTGCGAGGGAAGTGAAAAAAAACGGTTCGCCTGATTGAATGCTTAACCACCTCTGCTCTGCCTGCTTAATTTGCAATGCGTACGTGTTTTGCGGGGCCATGCGCTTCCTTTAGCTCGAAGCTTTTTTTATCCTCGACGGTTTTGCATTCTGGACATTTTTGCGACTACAAGAAAAATATCGTCGCAAAAATTTGCGACGATCATACTCTTGTAGTCGCTAAAATATTAGCGACGCCAGGTGTAGTTCGTCGCTAAATGGCGACTAATGGTGTGTCTAGTCGCTAAGTTGCGATATCTGATTTCAGCGACAGATGTGTTAGCGACGAGTCGGGTTTGTCGCTAATTAGCGACAATTGCCATATGTTTAAGTCGCTAATTTAGCGACATGGTTTTTTCATAACGAAATTTTGTTCGTCATAAAAAGTCGTCGCTAAAATTTTAGCGACGAAAATTTGCGGTTGTTCGTCGCTAATTGTCGTCGCTAAAATGCAGTTTTTTGTAGTGAAAAAGGCAATTTTTGCTAAGAATATTGTCATCAATATTAAGAATTAACGTGTTGATTTCTATGCCCATCCACCTATTAAGAATTAGTTCTATATATGACGAATAACACATCTCGAGCAAGACTAAGTCATTTGCTTGATAGCAATTGCATGAGCATCAATCAGCAAATCCAAAATGCTTCAAGAGATCTGGGATGTCATAACCCAGCATATCATCCACAGCTTATTTTTTGGCTTTAGCTTCTCAAATTTATCTATGTTGCAATCACTTAATGTCTTCCTAAAGTGCTCTGCATTTAGAAAATCCTTAGCAGCTCGAGCACGTTTCACAAATTCATTGATATGGTAGAATCATATAGAACTGAAATACCCACTCACGAGGATCGTGGAGAAAAACTCTTTAGAGATAGAAGTTTTGGATTTTTTATTACTTGCGAGATGATACAAATGAGTGGGTAGAGACTTTATATATATACATGTACTCCTTTTATTAGAATCGTAAATCTCTCCTTAATCTAATGGTGGAGATTCTATTTTCCATCACCAACTACGTGCATTAATGACAAGAACGTACATTTCCCATAGTCTGGCTTTAGAGATATTCTAGAGAACTCAATATACCCTAGGAGACTTGCCCGATCTTCTGGAATCGTTCTCGGTCCTTCGTGCATGGAAAACCTCACACAAGCATCATGAAAATTACATGGATGGGGACGTAGCTCCATAACCTATTGTAGGCACTAATAGTTATCTACTACTAGATATCCTATAAGAATACAAAATTGCAAGCAGAGTAACATTAAGCATACACTTACCCTACGATAGCTAGTATGGATGGTCGTGCTGCCTCTAGCCTAGCTCGAGTCATACGTGGAGAATATTTATGAAATGATACTCCAAGAGAAAGATTATTGTTAAGTCCACTGTCAATGTTGCAAAAATTTACACAGTTACCGTTAAATGGGTGATCGCTAAACCCCCCTTCCCCAATAAAGAATTATCCGAATAATAAGCAAGGCAAGTTGAAACTTGTATAAACAGAATGCCAAGCAATGAGTAATTTACAAATCCCCACATTTATTCATATACAAAATTTTCTAAATCACAGTTTATTTTATTATATTTATTATTACATTTTTCAAGATTTTCAATCGGCATCTCATTCGGACCCTGAGAAGCCCAAAAGGCTGAGACTCATAGCCCTAAAAGCGCATTTATATTTGGTTTGGTTCATCAAATTTGTATGATCTGTAAATTAGATATTACAACTAATAATTACCCTTAGACAGATATTGCTTGTTAGTTTGATGTTGATGGTATATGCGGTTATCTTTTTATATAATGAACAAAATTTCTGAAATTCTTCTTATTATGCCAAGATGTCATAGCTTCAATTGCATCCCCTCTCCTCTGAATTCGGCCCTTAATTTATCACGCCGTGACGAGCAAAACAAATGCGATCCTAACCAAAAATGTGACTTTTACAAACCACGAAAACATCTGCTCAAGATATTTGTGGTAGAAATACAAATAAAGAGCATAAATTAGATCACACCTATATTGTTCCTTCAAAACCCTAATTTTGATGGACCGTGAGAACACGCATTTGTCTATTCAATTGTATGAAGAGAAGCCCAACTTTCCTTTTGCTCGTCCTAAAATGTTCCTCACTTCCTATTTATAATATAAAGTAATTGCGTGGACATAAACATACCATGGGATTAAAAAATTTAAGAAGAGAAAAATCACATATGCGCATGCTTGATGCTAATATCATCAGTTTCCTTCCATTCTCCTTTTATCATAATACATTTAGGATCCGTATAGTATAATTTTACAAAAAATTTCACAATAAATGTAATCGATTTTAAATTAGACCCTTCACCACCTAGGTTGCATATACCCGTAATTTTACGCAAAATTATAATGTTTATAATACATAGAGTTGAGGACGATAGAAAGAGAGAGTCATGGAAAATCTATATAAAGTTTCAATAGAATTTATTAAAGTACTACACCGATTAGCAACTGACGGTGATCATGTGGCTTAAACTTTAAAATTGTACATCTATATATAATTTCAAAAGCAAGATCACGTTCTATATCCATAAATGAAGAAAGAACTTTCTTTGCCTCTGCTAGCCAACGCTGAAGGACCTTCGCAATCCTAAGCTCTCGTCGCACTCTTTCTTTCTTCTGCGTGACCAACGAATTTCTTTAGAGAAACCGGACCGTGTGACGAAGACCGACCATCGCCATCTTTGTGAAATAGAAAAGAGTAGTCCCTGGAGTACTTAAGTGTCGCTATTCTCTCCTTTAGCCGTCGAGGGCTAAGATTTTTCATCTTGATGTAGCTAGAGAGACTTAGGATTCCGCACGAGATTTACACGGGGTTCTTGCTCTTTTCGGCACGTAAATAACCCTTCTTTTGCCGATCGAAGGATTGTACAATATGAACTTGAACTCCATCTTTGATCACTAATCTTATCGAAGCGAATTTCGCGATTTCAATGAAATATTTTTGTGTGATATGAAGTGGGAATGAGTTGCAAGGGTGTGTGCTTTACAGATCTTGTATTAATAAGAGTTGTTTCCTAATTCTATTCGGCGTATTACACCAGTTCCACAAGGATTCTGCTTCCAAGAACCAATTAGAACCCATTTATTTTTTGTGTATTGAAGATAATCGTGGCTCCTGATTTAAAAGAACGGATAATAACCTTTTTCTTCTTATGTTTGAGAAAAGATAAGCGGCGCAATCACTTTACATGATTCCGCCCGATGGTCAAGTCACAAGATTTTTATAGTACTCAAACTTTCAGTCACACGAGTTTTCAAAACAATTAAGGAAAAAAAGTCACAAAAAGCCTCAAATTATGACCTTAATTTATTTTTACGATATCAAAAACTCCAAACTATACCCACTATGATACATTTACCCTAAACTTCATAAAAAAATGCAAAATTGGTACATATATGACATATTTACTCTCCTTCAAAGTTCCGTTAGATGATTTTTTTCGGTCAAAACAACGTCGTTTTTATTTCACTTAATTATATCACGTAGGCGCTATGTCAACACTATTTACTTTTCTAGCGTTCATGTAAGCAAATTCGTAACGGGACTTTGACAGAGAGTAAATGTGTCATATATGTACAAGTCTGAGGTTTTTTATGTTACGAATTTTTTTATTTGGGTGGCATAATTTAAGGTTTTTGCAGAAAATTCAAAGCCTATGAAGGCCAAGATATTGACGAGAACACCAAAAGCAATCTGGGCCCAGATTACGCTATGGGCTTCGGCCCATGAAATAGAGATATGGGCTTTGCCTTGCAGACAGGTGAACCGAAAGAAAGCCCAATCAAAACCCTCTCTTCCGCTTTCTTCTGCTCCGTCGCTCCGGGGACGGAGAAGAAACCCTACATTCTCTTCCCATTCTCTCTCCCTCTTTCTCTCTCTATCGGCTGCGGCCAGATCGGAGGAGGGAGGAAGATTCGCGGCGATGGCGGCGACCGAGACCACGGCGCTGCACTTCTCGTCCCCTTCGACGAGCCTGTCCGCGAGGGTCCACCCGCTGGTGATCTTCAACATCTGCGATTGCTACGTCCGGCGGCCGGACCAGGCCGTCCGGGTCATCGGCACCCTCCTCGGCTCCGTCTTGCCCGACGGCACCGTCGACATCCGCAACTCCTACGCCGTCCCCCACAACGAGTTCTCCGGCCAGGTCCGAGTCCTCTCTCTCTGCTCCGCCCCCAAAAAAGTTCGCCCTTTTTTGTTTCGTTTATGAGCTGCAACGGTTGTTTATGACGTTTCGCCGCCGTGGAGTATAAGCTCGAGTTGAAACCAGAATAAGCGAATATGGCGAGAAATCGAGCTAGTGCTAGTGGCGCAGTTGCGTCGTTCTGGGTTGTGTGGTGATTGTTCTATACAAGACGGGCTTGAATTGAGCGTCAAAGTTGGTTCCTTTGTTTCGTTCCTTTTGGTGATTATGTGTCTCTTGACAGATTGGAGTGAGTTGAGAATTGTTGCCCTTTGTCAGGGTTCTCGCGAGGATATTTTTCTTGAATATGTTGAGCTCCAGAGCCAGTCGTAGCTATTTGTATTCTCAGTTCCACTGAAAGAAAAACGTAGTGGCCGGGGCTCTACTGCTGTTTTACTTTTTTCCTCAGTTGAATTAATTGTTCTAGGCCTGTAGACCCTATTGGCTGTATTGTAAACTACTCGACCCGATATGTCTTTTTAGCGTGAGCGTGCGAGGGAGATGATACCATGATTCAGCAATTGGGTTCTGGACATGGTTTATTCAAATGTTGATAGGCTGGTGATTCTCCAACCTAATTTGCCTCTTATTCTCCGATATACTAAAAATCACTGGTTCGCAAGTTTCATGTGTTGTCTATGAATTTGTTGCCATGATGGTCTTACAATTCTATGAATCTGTATCAACTGGATTGTTTGTCCATTCATAGGAATCGTGGATATTGCTGTTCCTACTGAAGCTGATTATTAAGATATCGTTGATTGCAGGTTGCGCTGGATATTGACTATCATCATAACATGCTCATATCTCACCAAAAGGTGAATCAAAAGAAGTCATTGTTGGATGGTAATTCTCTTCAATTTTTGTTGTTTTTGTTTCAGAATTTGAGTTTTTCTTGGATTTGTTTGGTGCTGATGCTAGCGACAATTTAGGGTCTTTAATTCAGTTATATTAAACCATCATATTTCCGACAGTGAAATAAGTACTACTATTTTAGTGGAAGTCTCGTCTCTACTAGCACTGCACATCCTCTCTCGTGTATGCATTGTGTTGTGCAAACCTGCCTGAAGCTGCTGTGCTTGATCACCTCTTTGTCTACTTAAGGTTGCCTTTGGAAGCAATGGATGAGTATTCTAGATTTGTCAGGTGGATATGGCTGAGACTAGAATGCTGCTTTTCTAGTTTGGAGTTGGGACAGCATGAATTTGCTTGGCCATTTGATTTTCGAAACAATTACTTAAACTACGTGGATGGTCGATTTCTTGTACTTATTCAGATGCCAAGTCTTTTAGGTTTTTTCCTTCTTTATTTTCCCTACTGTTTTTTCCTTTCAAGACCTTAGTCATGATGAATAATTCAATGGTCTTGCCTTTGGTAATATTTTTTCACAACCCATCTCCTCTTTAACAGGGCGCTTTGAGCTTTTGAATGTGCTTTATTTTGGAACTTTGGTTGCATGTGCAGGTATTCAACTGGCGAGGGTGTCACTGGTGGCAGTGCATTGATCCATGAGTTTTATTCTAGAGAAGTTTCGAACCCTGTCCACTTGACCGTTGATACGGGATTTAGCAATGGCCAGGCTTCCATCAAAGCTTATGTTTCTACTAATTTGTCTCTTGGGGACCGACAGCTTGCTGCCCAGTTTCAAGAGATTTCTTTGGATCTGCGCATGGTGGAAGCAGAGAGAGTTGGATGTAAGTACTTGTAGAAATCGTGTTCCATCTTTGGATACAATGTAATTATTCAACTAATGCTCAGCTATAATGATGCAGTGCCTGTGGGTGTTCCCTATTAGACCTAATTTTTATGGGTTTTTAAATATTAATCAAATGTTTGGTGTGGTTTCTGATAAATGTCTTAGGGAGAGATAGGCAGAAGGTGTGGCTCTGGATCATAGATCAATTCTGTAAAACAGAGTCAACTTTAGATTTGATGCTGTCTAACTAGTTGTCCTGATGGTTAGATTGATGTGGATGTGTTTAATTATTTATCTTTTCCTGGTATTTTTGTATTATTTAGCTGGGTTTCTCATAGCAAATTTGTCCTGGCAGTTGATATCTTGAAGAAACAATCAGTTGATAAAATCCCAAGCGATTTGGAGGGAATGGAAGCCTCAATGGAACGCCTGCTAGCTTTAATTGATGATGTCTATAAATATGTCGACAATGTTGTGGTGAGAAAGTGACAGCTGGCTTTAGCATGTCTCCATTTCTTGCTCTTGGTCCAAGTCTGTTAATTGTTTTGCTTCGCTGTTTCCAGGAAGGCCACACCCCTGCTGATAACAGTGTCGGAAGATTTATAGCAGATTCAGTAGCATCAATTCCGAAAATGTCACCTCTGGCCTTTGATAAGCTCGTGAACGACAGTATACAGGTAATCTGTTCAAGATTCAGGCAAAACCAACTTCTCTGTGAAAACAATAGGAAATGCTTGGCTCGTTCCCAGGATTTCTCGTCTATCGCCAGTTAATGCTTGGACTAGCTTTGTTTTGCTGCATTTTGTGTACTTTATTAGCGCTGAACGTTCTTGCTACAGTCATGACCAAAAGCTGCTCTCAATTTCCACGTCGGGTCCTTCAATTTGGTCTATTTTGCTCGGATCAGTTAAAACAGTCTTGCTAGGTGCGGTTGTGATCAATAGGTTTCACTCTTCAGCTGACTCGATGCATTTGTTTGCGTATTATGTTACCAGGACCAGTTGCTGTTGCTTTACCTCTCGAGCATCACGAGGACACAGCTCAGCTTAGCAGAAAAATTGAACACGGCGGCACAGATCCTGTAAACCATTTTTTGGACCCACTCTTGTGCCAGAATTAAAGCAGCTGAATTGAAATTCATCTGCCCTAGTTTTGTTTTGTCGGTGTAAGGTGACCATTGTTAGGTTGCTGAAATTGTTTTTGGAAGTGATTGCAAGTCTTTTTCAAGTATTTGATATAGAGAGATTTTCAGTTTTTTCCTGCGGTGGGAATCAAGTCAAGCATCCGATAAATTTTAGAGTATTGAAATTTCCTCCTATCCATGAAATATGCAACTTTGAGGAATTACTATGAATTTAAATTCTTTTCCCAACTTCTGGCTGGCTTGATTAATCGGACACCATATTGATTTTCTGGGTCAGAATTTCAAGAGTTATGCGCTTGAAGTACATGCCATTCCAGTGCTTTTACATGATTCTCAGGGCGATGGGAGATCTAATCAAATGGCACCAAAGATTGATCATCATAATAAGATAAGCTAGTGAAGTGACGAACTAGTCATCAACGTTGCGACGAATTCCGTAGAACGTACAAAATAGTCCCAAGGTGCGAAACGAGGTTACTTTTTGCGATTCGATAGCTACCAACTTCTGCCCTTCTCTGACGTTGTCGGGCCGCAAAATCTGGGCTGACCCGTGTTTGTGGCCCGATTGAGTTCCACCCATCAGTGGTCTAAGAAGCGAGCAAACAAAAAGCTCGAAGACGAAGCAAGCAATCCGCGGGGACTTCTGCTTGCTTCACTTCTGTTTTTCTGATTCACTCGGGAGAAGCAGTAAAGAAGGCGGGAACAGAAAGTGGATTTGGAATTAGAATCGCATCGCCTTGTTGGGTCTTTTCGCTCAGCGAAAATGGATGCGATTAAGATGTGAGAAAATATTGCTTGAGAACGGTCCCTCTGCCGGCCATTCAACAGACGACACGTGGCGCTACGCGTCGTCTGGGTCCCACTCCCTCTCACTTTTCATTCGAAGATAGGTATGGCATTGGGAAGGCATTCTTTTCTGTTGTTCATCTGATATTGGTAGTATCCCTTGAACATCTACGTGCTGCTTTAATTCACCTTACTGACCACCACTCTTTGTCATGTGTTGAGCACTTGCTAAAGGATGTGAAGGATACAACCTTCAGCACACTTGCCACAGAGGTGTCATCTCTTGATTATGCCGAGCTGTTTAGTATCTAGTTAGTTTTCATCTTCAATGCTAAAATCTTTTGAGACTGCGATAGCACTGAAATTTAATACTTTTCTTGTCAAGGTTGCGGGAAAACTTACTGCATTGAAGGGGTTGGATGCTGTCTTCAAGAGATAAGGAGTTATCTCGATCTTGTTATTGACTGAAACCTTGCATTAAACCGTGAGATTTTGTACCATTTACAGGATGGTTTTCTAGTAGACTATTTAGGATTTGTATGTGCGATCCTGGCAATTTCCTTTGGGACTCTTCAAGTCCATGTAACATGTGCTAATGAATAAGTAATGAAATCAAATCTTAGCATCAACTAGTGTGACTATCATGGTGATTTCTTGTTCCAACCATTTAAATAACTTTACAATATTCAAATAGGAAATTTGCCGCAGCATGCATGGTTCAGGGTCTGTTGTCGTTCAAACATGTTGAAACGTGTGCAGTTTCTAGCCAGATGCTTGTTATTGGGAAGCCCATAATTTAATTGCTTGTCTAGGTTTGTTTATTTTCCCTTTTGGCGGCCAGCCCATTGATCAGGTCTATCCTAGATGTATTTATTCAGTTTTTTTCTGGCACCTCATAAACTGGCTCAATAGGCGAAGTGAGCGAGATCAAGTATTGCTTTCGAAAGACCTTGTCGATGCCTGTCCTTTATACAAAGATACAAGATTTTTGGTAAATTGATTGCCTTAAGTGAACCTACATGTCCGAGTCAGAGCTAAATTAAAGATATACTTGCTCAAGGAAAAAAAGTTCTATTTGTTGGTAAGTATTATGGGATATAAATGTAATTTTTTTTTTCAATTTCATTAAATCCAAATTTCTAATTTTAAATAGGTTCTATTTTGTTTACGCTCAGACAAAAATAAAATGTACTTTTTTTTTGTACTTTTTGATCAAAATTTAAATGCATCATCCAAATTTCAAAAGGTTAAGACGTAATATGGGAAACTTTCACAAAATACAGATGTCGACAAACAAATATGTATTTGATTTTTTTTTCATCATTATTGTAAATTTAACGGATTTGTTTGTGTTTGCAAGTCTATATATATGAACAACCAATAATGAAGTAGCAGAATCCAACCCAATTTTGGAAAGATAGTGATGCTGAGCTTAACCATGTTGAGGAAGGTGATGAAAGATATCGATATATGCGTATCACCATATGGTAATCTTTCTTCCGAATAGAACAAGGAAACAGAATATATAATTCATGAACCTCTTAATAAGTAATCCTTCTCGTTCCTTGCAATGGATACACAGCGCTGAACAGCCTCAGCAGACGGTGCCTCCCCTCTTGATGAGCATGGCCATGGATGAACTTCCACTAGCCATCCTCTCCAACATCCTCTCCAGAGTCCTGGGCGAGTCGCTGCTGCGACACCGACGCGTCTGCAAGCGCTGGCAGGACGCCATCGATGATCCCTACTTCCGCAACTCATTGCACTGCTCGAGAGAACGAGTGGTTCTATACCGAGAGTTTGGCAAGGAGGAGATCCATCTCCTGAAGATACACGAGGAAGCGGCGACGCGGATGATCGAGATAGGTAAGTTCCCGGGACCGAGAGGCCCCAAACTCCGAGGCACCTGCAATGGCTTGCTCTTTTTCAAGGACAGCATCGATGCCAAGAATAATGGTGAGCTCCTGATTAATCCCCTTACTAAAGAAATCCTGAGACTGTCGAGAGTACCCTATCTTTCGCCAGACATGTCTGTTTATGGGTTGGGGTTCGATGGCTCCACCAACACGTACAAGATGGTACAAATCGATGCAATTGGCTTTGATGAGAAGACTCGTAACAGCGCGATGGGGGCTCGAATCTACAATTTCGACAAGCGATCGTGGAGGGCCTGCAAAGCCCCGCCGCCACTTCCTCATGGCACCGGTCCGTATTGTGAATTCGTCTTTGCTTCTGGAGCTTTGATCTGGTTTCTTACGAGCTGCTCGTCGTCGGATGGCCTGTTGGAGAGGGCGGTGCTCTCTTTCGACCTTACCAAGGAGGAATTCAGCTTGATCCCGATCCCGGACGTCTTCTTTGAAGACGGCGGCGGCCGGGACTTCCTTTTGTGGATGCAAATGCACGAGCTGGGGGATCGCTGGCGCTGGTCCATAGTCCGAACGAGACGCACACCGACGTGTGGGTGCTCAGGGACCCCACGAGGAGAGAGTGGACGAGGAAATACAGGATCCAGCCTCCGTTCTCCGCCGTCCGCTCCGACGTGGTGGGCGCATACAGCGGCGACAAGCTGATCCTCCTCTCCCCTGAGGATAGACCTGTATCTGTACGATGTGAACGAGGGTAGATTCACGAGGTGTTGGACTGGGGCTGATCGTTTTACACGATTTGCCGGTGGGAGACCCTAAGCCTTGTTTCTCTCAAAGCGACGTAGTGAGTGACTCACAAGTCTGAAGATAAGGTTTAGACGTGAATGCACTTGGGTTACGCATTCCCGAACAATGAGCAACACTCACGTGATGTGCTTTTCAACCATATAATCCTCATCCTTCTTCAAACTAACAGTTCTACGCAAGACTAATCGATAGAGATAATGACAATTTTTTTCTCGAATAGCATATCAAAATATAAGGCCCTGAAGAAGATCGCAACAGATGTCTAAAAGAGATCGGGATGATGAATAGTTCTGTCTCTACAGTAGTATACCAACAATCGGCACAAATATCTTCTCTTCAGCTGGGAAAACACTAAATCTAAGCGCTCCAGAACCCATCAAGTGTATATTGTCATCAACTCCTTTTTTTCTCGCAGGTCATGGTGCCCTACAACTTTACTGAGTTCCTTGATAGCCTGACTTCTAAGGTGTAGAACAATGTAATCCCAATGAGTGGGATCAACGAAGTGGGAAGCCCGGTATGTTGTTGCGGATCAATTGGCTTAAACGAGAAACAGAATCGATCTTCTTAATTCCTCAACAAAGTCTCTCTGGCTAAAATTAAAATCCCAATGTTGAACAGGAACATAGAGAATTGGCAAGGGAAGCTGTGAGAAAATCACAATTGCTTCTGAAGAGCAATAAATCTATGGGCAAGCCATTGATTCTGCTTCCTAAGAAAGACAGCAGATACTTGTCGCGGGAAGTCATGCCGACAACTTGGGCTATCAATGTGAAGGTTGGACAATTACATGGCAAGGCTTGAATGGCAATGATCTCACAACCGGTCTGGTCCGAGCATTTCCCGTTGGATTAAGTTTGAATGAAAAATATATTTCTTTTGTAATTGATGCATATTGTTGACATGTCATGTTGAAGATATTTAGAAATCTTTCAAGAATATTTAGGATATTTCCTCTGATTTTCTATATCTCTTTTGATTATGCATATCATATTTGATTTCATTTGATTTTCTCTATCTAAGCCTTTAAATAGGCTCTCTACGTACTTTTTTTTCAATATATTGAAATATATACAATTTATCACATTTCTCTCTGCATAATTATTATATTTAACTTGGCATCAGAGCTTCCTTTCCTCAGGCAACTTAGTGCACGGGTGCACTTTCGCCCCTAGTGCACGTCACGCACCCTAGAAATTTCCCCAATCCTTTTTTCAGCTTTATCATTGATAGCGCAAAATAAATCCATCCCCATCATTGCTGTTCAACAGTGTTCACTTGGTGCCCACAAGTCGCATATGAGAAAGCACTTAATTACTATTTCATGAAGCCTGCTGTATCGGCCGCTTGCTATTTCCCCTCGATTATTGACTTTTCACGCATTGTTTGAGAAGCCGAAACCATCACCAGACTTCGCTCAACGGAGATGAGCTAGATGCTGCCTCACTCACTGCCCGTACTAGATTCACCAAGCCCGATGCCATGCAGCGTCGTTGGAAAAACAAGTTTTCATGGCATTATTCGACAATGATTTAAACTCAAGGTGACTTGGGGGGGTGCATGATAACACTCCCAGCTAACTATTTTTCTATTTTTCTACTCCCGGGAGTAGGTTTGGAGTAGAAATCTGCATGATAACATTTATTTATATTTCTATTCCTGGCATAGTTTTTTATTCCCGGGAGAAATTTGAAGCCAGAATGAGAAGTTAGAAATATCTACTTTTCTATTCTAGCAGAAATAAGCCCGGTGTGCTTTTCTCTCTCCTGCTCTCTCCCACGCCCGAATGTTCTGCAAACCCACGCCCGACTGTTCTCTTTTATCTTCAATCCAGACATCCCCAATTCCCCAACTCCATCTACCCTCCCCTCCGCCTCCTCCTCGGAGCCCAAGCCCTTATCCCCAAACACCCTCAAAACCTCCTGCACCTTCAGCAAGTCCATAACCGCGCACCTCTCCGGCGGCAAGCTCCCCGCGAAAGCCCGGCTATTGACGACGCAGCCCGTCGAGCAATACATGTAGGTCTCGTGCAGATCATACACCTTGTGCTCCTTCAGCGAAATCCGGTACCGACCCTTCCGCGGGCGGTCCGGGGGCAAGGGCTTGGCGCACAGCGGGTAGCCGCAGAGGCCGGCGATCAACCGCTCGGAGACCACGTCCTCGTAGTCGCCGCGCGACAGGATGGAGCCGGCGGCGAGGAGCTGGGCCTCGCCGCCGATGCCCTCGAGGAGGTAGTGCTGTAGCTTGTAGGCCGCGTCGTGGACGGAGACGGGCTGCTCTTCGATCTTCACCATCTCTTCTGGGCGGATGGGGCGCGATCCGATTTCGGAGATCGAACTGCGGCGACCGGCGACCGGCGGCGACGACCGATCGGAGCCGTCCGGCGAGGCGACGGCGGGTTGAGGACGACGAACGAAGAGGAGCGAGCGTCTCGCTGCTTACAGCAACTTCGATACATATATATTTATAGAGAGAGAGAGAGAGAGAGAGAGAGAGGCTTGAAGAACTCGGGAGCTTAGGCGGTCAAAGGTGGCCATTCGGCGGCGTGATAACTCTTCAAATCTATCGTGGAAAATTGACAAAAAAATTATAGTTTTTCTCAAACGAATTTTTTGTCCCGGGAGAAAGAATTTTTACACTTTAACAAACGAATTTCTATTCCGGGAATAGAAATTTCATCTCGTTATCAAACGCCTTTCTCAAATCAAAAATCATCCCCGGAGAAGAAATTGATTTTTCAATTTACGCCGTAAATTTTGCCGGGAGTAGAAATGTTATCATGCACGCCCTTAGTCACTATGAGTTTGAGGGGGATGTTGAAGATATTTAGAAATCTTCCAGGAATATTTAGGATATTTCCTCCGATTTTCTATATTTCTTTGATTATGCATATTAGATGTGATTTCATTTGATTTTTCTATATAAGCCTATAAATAGGCTCTCTATGTACTATTTTCAATATATTGAAAATATATAATTTCTCACATTTCTCTCTTCCGCAATATTTAACTTGTAGCAGCTACCATGATCCTCAATGCAGTGAAGAGCATGGTCCATTCGGATTCCCAAGCCGTCTACAACGGGAGCCATGATTCGAACTTCGGGAAGTCCAACAACTTTGCATATGCCTATCATCGTAGGTGAGCCGCCTTATGCGGAGACATTCTGTGTGCCCGGGCCAAGCACTATTAGCAACGTGTGTGGGTCAGTCAAGTGCGTGGTGTTCATCATCTCAGGCCGCGCCGTCGTCATCAAGCCCTATGTCTCGAAGGTAGATGCCCTGGTGGCCGCTTGGCTTCCAGGGACCGAAGGCCAGGGAGCCACCGATCTCTTGTTTGGCGACTACGATTTCATTGGCAAGCTTGCAAGGACATGGTTCAGGAGCGTCGATCAGCTTCCGATGAACATAGAGGACCCGCATTACGACCCGCTCTTTCCGTTTGGGTTTGGCCTGACGACCAAAGGCACCAAGGAGAGCAATCCTACATATTCTCGAAAATTGATGTATTTGTATAATTTATCTTCCTCTCATCAGGAAGGAGATTGAAATAGTATCTTTGATATTTTTCGATTGATATAAGATCACACTCAAATATTCAACGGTGAGATCAAAATGGGTGTTCAACATTAACCCTTTCTTCAATTGTTTGCTGCAATCATGACAGTATTCTTGTATCTCTACAACTACATTTTACAGTTGATTTCAGTCAATTGCGCAAAAAATAGAGCAACTACTCTCACGACTTCCTAATTCTGTTAGGTCATGTGACAAGATTCACCTAAGCGTACATCGGCAACGTATTTGGTACGTACAATCTCGAGCTTGAACCTCTCCCGTTATTGCCCTGATGTGGAACACTTCAATTTGCCCACATATAATATCGTAGTAGGAAATCAGGTGTCGGGGTAATTTTCTTTATAGACAGTTTTCCGAAATTTATTAATTCTTTCATAAATCTATTAACGCGAACAAAAAAATATCAGTTTTTTGGACATAGATGGTTGAATTGTCCGATCTTAATCTCTTCACTTTTCGCTAAGTCTGTCAACCGTTCTATTCGCTAGTTGATAAACCCAATTCAACCAATCTTTAATTTGTTGCCTTATACTAGGAAAGGTATTGAATCAGAACAACTAGAGAAAAGAAAATTAGATCTTAATTTGCACATATTCAAGTCTTAACTAGGTGCTCATCTTTATCCATCCAAGAGCATAGATAGATAGCACAGCTGTTTCCTCATCGAGATAATAATCTCAAATCACAGCCTTCGAGATCAGACAACTCCATATCTAGACTAGGATTGCTGCCGGAAGACATTATCACGTAATCATCCATCCATATCTCCGAGTCGCTGTGTAAGTGAGTGTGGCTATATATATAGCAGGGGGGAGAGTAATCCACGGTCAAAGCAATTCAGACTTTTGGTGACGAGTTTCGCTGTCCGTCCCTGAAAGTTTGTCGTCTGTTGTCACTTCTCTTAGTGGCGAGAGCTTGAGGCTGAAGAAGCACTGAAGGTAATTACAAAAAGATCTGCTTTTGTTCATTGTGTTGCCTTTGCTTGTGTTGACGATTTGTTTTTGCAAGGCAGATTTATTAGTTGCTTAAGGGTTTAGTGGGAAAGTAGATTAACGGGTTTTTTGTTCTTTGTGCTGGATTTGCGGCTCGATTTTTTTGGAGTACTTAAGATCAGCGAAATCGGAAATTTTCAATCGCATTAGTAAACTTGGTTACTTCACTAATCCAACGAAATTGTTGAATTTTTTTCAGCCAATCCACAAAATTTGCAATCGAATGCATATGTCAATGATTTGACTTCTTCTTTTGCTAGATTAGACGCTTTGACTTTTTGGAAGTACTTAGATCTCTAGAACTGACAAATTTGCTTACGACGACGACGATTTAATGTAAGTTTAGATTTTACGAGACAATTATGTAGACAGATCAGCAAATTGACTCTCCCGTGAGGCTAGGGAACCATAATTGATAATATCTTTTTCACTGATGTGCTCTCTCCCTCTCTCTCGAGTCTTTCTTTCTTAGACCAAGCAAACTTGTGGGTATTCACTCTTTCATGTTGATGATCATCATCTTCATCCTGCAAGATCATTGACATTAGCGAAACAAAGATGGCAAAGCTTTCATTCGTTTCAATGGGGATGATCCTCTTCCTGTGTTGTTGCTCGGCCATCGCGGGAATGGCGGCAGCCGATCAAGGCTACCTGAAGTACAAGGACCCCAGTCAACCCGTCAACGTGCGGATTAGAGACCTCATGCAAAGGATGACCCTTCAAGAAAAGATTGGCCAGATGACCCAGGTCGAGTACTCTGTGGTCACCCCCGAAACCCTGAGAAACTACTCCATTGGCAGCGTGCTCAGCGGCGGAGGGAGCGTGCCGTTCCCCAATGCCAAGGCTCGAGACTGGATGGACATGGTGAATAGATACCAGAACGGTTCTCTCTCTAGTCGCCTCGGGATCCCGATTATCTACGGCATTGACGCGGTCCACGGGCACAACAACGTGTATCAAGCCACTATATTCCCATAGATAATGTCGGCCTTGGGGCTACAAGGCAAGCATATTTGAGCATTCTATTCATACATTAATCAACATCTGTTGACATATATCCTTTCTATTCTACGTAATAGCCCATTATATTGAGCAGCGACAGTCACTTGAGAAGTTAGTATAGCTGGATCAAGGATTACTGTCAAAATCACTACAAATCACATTATGTTACTAAGTGATTAGGGTGTCCATTGCAATGCTATCAATGCAATTATCTTTGCTTGACCACCTATCTCGAGTAGATTCTCTATGATATCACAACAATTTCTAGTGTTTAAGTTATATTACTTAAGGAAAAGTCATTGTTCATCTTTTCAGGGATTCGGATCTCGTGAAGAGAATTGAGACCGCGACCGCACTCGAAGTCAGGGCGACAGGGATTAATTATGTGTTTGCGCCATGCATTGCCGTGTGTACCAATTTAAATCAAATAATTTCAACAAACATTCTGTTTCGAATGTTCTTCACACATTTACGATCCTCTTTTTCAATATCGAAACCGTGAATCAGGTATGCAGAGATCCGAGATGGGGCAGGTGCTATGAGAGCTACAGTGAGGATCCGTCTGTTGTTCAAGCCATGACATCGATCATCCCCGGATTACAAGGCGAAATTCCTGCCGGCGGGCGAAAAGGAGTGCCTTATCTAGGCGGAAAGTAAGCTTTTGTTTTTGTTAGACTAGTTTGAACTGGTGATTAGTTCCTAAGTTGGCTTTGTCCCACCGAGAAAAGGCTTGTCAATCGCCCTCTTGGTATCACATTTTGTCGAAGGTGTCAGATTAGCGAATACCCTAAAGTCTTCCGACAATGTAAAATGCTTAAGTGTTTAATTTGAAATGCTGGGTAGTGTCTTGAGCAAATCTCATATTATTTGACTAAGTTAAATTTTGTTATTATCTCATACTTTGGACAGAGACAAGGTTTTGGCCTGTGCAAAGCACTTTGTGGGAGATGGTGGCACCACAAGGGGCATCAATGAGAACAACACAGTGGTTGATTGGCATCGACTGTTGAGCATTCACATGCCCGGTTATTACAAAGCCATAATCGAAGGTGTCTAGACGATCATGGTCTCGTATTCGAGCTGGAACGGAGTGAAGATGCATGCTAATCGCTTTCTCGTCACAGACTTCCTTAAGAACACCTTGAAGTTCAAGGTACACTTATTAGTCTCTCCTTAGTCTTGCCATTTGAGATTGATACTGGCTATGGATTGAATTGAATTAATCGGTTCTAAATTCTTGTAGGGCTTTGTAATTTCCGATTGGAAAGGAATCGATAAGATTACCACCCCAGCCGGCACAAATTACACATACTTCTATTCAGATGGGAATTGGAGCTGGGATCGACATGGTCAGTGGCTATGGCTATCTCCTTTTTGTTTCATGCACAAGTATTGGATCACCAAATTAATCTTAATGGGCAAGCGCTTTTTTCTTTTCCTTTTCCACTCCTAGGTCATGGTTCCCTTCAATCATACGGTGTTCATCGATACCCTGACCCAATTGGTCAATGCCAATGTGATTGCCATGAGCCGGATTGATGACGCCGTCGAGAGGATCTTGCGGGTGAAGTTTGTGATGGGCCTATTTGAGAACCCTATGGGCGATCAGACCTATCTTTCCCAGCTTGGAAGCCAGGTTAGACAATGGAAGATCACAATACTTAAGAGAATGGACTATATATGAAGTGTACACAAGCATTGTCTTATTTCAATTCTATTTCATTGTAGGAACATAGGGATTTAGCAAGGGAAGCAGTCAGAAAATCACTGGTACTGTTGAAGAACGGGCACAATGCGGATGCCCCAGTGTTGCCGCTTGCCAAGAACGCCCCTAAGATACTCGTCGCCGGGACCCATGCCAACAATCTGGGCTATCAATGTGGTGGTTGGACCATCACTTGGCAGGGTGGAAGTGGCAACAACCTAACCAGTGGTACATTCTCTTTCCTTTCTTCTTTAGTACGCTGCAAACGCAAGTGTCCGCATCAACCATAATATTGCCGTCGTGAGTTATATCGAATGTACAATGTCGAGACAAAGACATGATGTTTTCACGCTTACATGTTTAATCAAAGTAGGGAGTTTATGATAAAGTTGATTCATGATTTTGTGCACTTGACAATAGGGACCACCATCCTAGGCGCGATAACTAAGGCCGTGGACCTCGACACAGAGGTTGTCTTCAGCGAGAATCCTGATGCCGACTTCGTCAAGTCGCACAACTTCTCGTACGCCATCGTGGCGGTTGGGGAGCTTCCCCATGCGGAGACGGCGGGAGACAGCACAAACCTCACGCTGGCGGAGCCGGGCGAGGACATCATCTCCAACGTGTGCTCGTCGGTGAAGTGCGTGGTGATTGTGGTTTCGGGAAGGCCAGTCACAATGGAACCGCTCGTGGCGCAGATGGACGCACTGGTGGCCGCGTGGCTGCCGGGGAGCGAGGGGGAAGGGGTGGCCGACGTCTTGTTCGGGGACTACGGATTCACTGGGAAGTCGTCGATGACGTGGTTCAAGACCGTGGATCAGCTTCCCATGAACGTGGGTGACCCTCACTACGATCCACTCTTCCCATTTGGTTTCGGCCTCACCACCGAGCCCACCGGCGGACAGTGAGGGAGACATTGAAAGTGCAACTTAGTTATTCTAAATGTTAGGTTTTATCTTATTTCATGAATATTGAGTTAGGGATTCTTTTAGGTGGCCTTTTTCTTTTGCCAACCTCAATCATTTTGGATCGAAGATGGTTCAAAATTTAGGATATGGTACAATTTGAATAATCGTCGTACTTCAAGTAGTATTCTGGTTGTTTTCATTTTGCATAATTGAACTTATTAGTAGTTTTCCTATTTGTCATATGAATTTGTTGCTTATAATTTCTCTTGGGGCCTTACGTTTCACCAACAGAGATTCAGAATGCGAGGGTAGATCTTGTCGTGTGGGATAACATTAATAGAGTATACTATATGGACTTTGGAGATAGACCATTTCTACTTGGTGGTTTTTGAAGGTGGAGGCTGATACTATTTGCTTGCTAGAATGAAGAGCTGCCCTTACGTAATGTAAATATTCAAGTAAACAGAATTTTGCTCAAGGACTAGTGAAATCTTTAGGTGTTTTATGCACGGTGTTGAGATTAGTATATTTGAGAAAAGTTCAGTGCCACGACCCTGGAAATTCCCTCTTTTTCAAGTCAAAAGTGCAAACTTGTTATAAATATCAAAGGAAATAATGAAATCGTCGGCGAGAACCCCGAAGCGAACGCTGAAATGTCTAAATTGCTATAAGAATCATGCCATCTAAGTTTTTAGTTATATCATGTTGTATATGATCGTATCACGATATTTTTTATTGATTTTTTAGAATTCGGATAATGCTTTAATCTTGACGGCCTTTTGCTTTTCACTTAATCCTAAACAAACAGGCCCTTAGTAAATATGCATAATTATTAAATCCTGCTAGGGCTTGGAACAGTTGTTGGAATTTACACAACAACTTACTCTTATAAAAATTTACGAATCCCAAAAAGCTCTATTATCATGTGAATTTTGTCAGCATCAATCATCATTTTTAAACCTAGCTTCTCGTCATTGTTAGGTCTTAGATTTTTATCATCGTTGGTCATAAATATTGTCGAATTTATATTTTGCCCACTCCGTAGGTTGTTTTTACAAATTTGACAAAATGTTAGTGTTCACAAATTTGAGGTGGCTTGTTGTATAGTTCATGTGAGATAATTTGTTTATTAGAGAAATACTATCGTCAATCTTAAATAGCCGACTACTTAATTGAGCCGGGTATGGGATGTTACATCAAATCTCACTATTGTGTTTGGAAAGTAATAGAAAGTTAATGGGATATATTCACAAGAGGTCCTAAAACTTATCACAAAAATACAATTGAATTCTAAAACTTACAAAAAGTGCAATCGAGTCCTAAAACTTATCAAATTTGTTAAATCGGTCCTAAAGTTAACACTGTCTAATTTACTAACGGAAAATGATGACATAGAGCTTATGTGTCTTATTTTATTACTTGTTTTAGAGCCGTGGCGATGATGTGGCATCCAACAAGCGTCATGTCACGTCAGAAAAAGATAAAATATATCAATTAAATTAGAAAAAAGATACAAAAAAAAAATCAGATCCACAACTAGCTCCTGCGGCCAATCCTCGCCGGTGGCTGCTAGGAACGGCTGACGAAGGTTGCCTGGGCCTTCCTGAAGCCCAGCGACCCTCGCCGGCCTTGAGCGAGGCCTACTTTAAGCCATGAGATTTGGGTCAAAAATCTATGCACAGCTACTTTAAGCAAACCAACCAATTCAAACCCTTACAGCAATAAGCACGTTTGAATCGCCGGGAGAGAATTATAATTGCGGCCAAAGAGCACCTTTTAAGCGGCAAGATTGTAGGACACTCTCAGTAAACCTGAGCAAAAGCACTTTTTAAAGTGCTAAATTTGGTAAACCTGTATAATATGAAAGCACCACTTCACCAGTAATCAAACATCTAGTTTTCCAAGTATAAAACCCAAAAGCACCATAAACAATAAACTCCACACCAACATCTCAGCATTATTTGTAAAAATTGTCCAAAAAGTCTTAATCCTATTACACTCTTGTTAATTCAATTTTAAACATTTTAACTGTGCCAGTTGAGTCGTAAATATTTTCATGTTTTGTCAATTGAGTATATCCGACTAATTTTGGCCAGAAATTATTGACGTGAACATTGGCCGTCCTACATGGCACGGCTAATGTTGACGTGGGCAATCTTTAATTTTTTTTCTAATTTTTTATTAATTTTTATTCTTTTCTTTTCTTTTTCATTTTTTTCCTTCTTTTTTCCCTTCTTTACTTTGTTTTTACTGGGCCACTGGCCACCAGCCAAGGCCCAACGACCCCCGCTGATAGCTAGCGAGGCTCGCGGCCCTTGCTCCGTAGCTAGTGTGGGCTTGCTGCCCTTGCCCAATTGTGAGCGAGGGCCGTGAGCCCTCCTCCATTGTCCAGGAAGGGCTCGCGGCCCTCGCTGGCCACATGTGAGGGCAGCGAGCCCTCGCCCAATAGCCAGCGGGCGTCGCTGGACCTCGGCTGGTGGCTAGCAGCCCCTTGCCAGCCTTAACAGTAAAAAAAATAAAAAGAAAAAAAGGAAGAAAAGAAAATTTCAAAAAAAAATTCAAAAAAATCGAAAAGAATATTAAAATATTTTTAAAAAGTGTCCATGCCAACGATAGCCGTGCTATGTAGGACGCCTAATGTCCACATCAATGATTTTTGGCCAAATTGGCGGATGAACTCAATTGACAAAACGTTAAAATGTTTAGAACTCAATTGGCATAATTCCGACCAAAAAAAATTGGCATAATTAAAAGATTTAGGACTGAATTGGCAAATGTACGATAGGTTTAGGACTTTCTGGACAATTTTCTCCATATACTATAATCTTTGGAAATTTGCACAATAAAAGTATCAAGTATAAATCAGACCCTCAACACCTAGGTTGCAAATGCCCGTAATTTTGCATGTATTTTTACGCGCAAAATTCTAGTGTTTATAATACATATGTGCGAGGGAGAGAGTAAGAGAGAGTCAGGTTAAATCTATATATAATTTCAAAAGAATTTATTAAAAGAAAAACTACATCAATCAGCAACATGACGATGATCATGTGGTTCAAACTTTAAAAATGTACATCTTGATATAATTTCAAAAGCAAGATCACTTTCTATATCCTTTGCATGAAAAGATATCTTTCTCTGCCTGTGTGCCAACGCTGAAGACCTTAATTTGTAATCCTAAGCTCTCGCCGGATTCTTTCTTTCTTCTGCGTGAAACCGGACCATTCGATAAAGGCCGACAATCGCCATCTTTGTAAAATAGAAACGAGTAGTCTTTGGAGTACTTGAGTGCCGCTATTCTCTCCTCAACTGTCGAGGGCTAAGATTTTTCCTCTCTTGATGTAGTTAGAGAGGCTCGTGATTCCACCGCAAGATTTACGCGGAGATTTCTCGGCGGGTAGGAGTTCTTGCTCTTCTCGGCACGTAAATAACCCTTCTTTTGCCGATCGAAGGATTGTACAATGTGAACTTGAACTCCATCTTTGACCACTAGTCTTACCAAAGAGAATTCGAAATTTCAATGAAATATTTTTGAGTGAGGTGGAGTGGGAATGAGTTGCAAGGTTAGTGCTTAGAGATTTTATATTAATAAGAGTTCTTGATTCCATTCGGTGTATTACGCAGTTCTACTAGGATTCTGCTTCCGAGAACACTTGGAACTCATTTATTATCGTGTGTATGTAGATAATCATGGCTCCTGATTTAAAAAAAATGCATAATAACCTTTTCTTATGTTTGAAATAAGATTAGTGGCACCATCAATTTGTATGATAAAGCTCGACGGTCGAGTCACAAGATTTTTATGGTACTCGTACTAATCTTGATGCCAAATTTAAATTTGAGTTCAATATTTTAAGACTGCGGATTTTTAACCTTTACAATTCAATCCTAAATCATAGATTAGGCATGACCCCATCTTTGTACATCCGCAGCTCATATCGAGTGCCGGCCAGGTATGCGATCTTCGCCTTAATATTGAGACATCATAACCGTGAGATTTAATTGAGATAAGCCAAATAATCGACCAGCAAAAGAAAACGTGTCGCTTCGTGTCAATCTACCGAATTAAAACATGTCGTACACAGGTTGTACAAACAAAGATAGCGGGATACATGAGAATAATGTCCCTATACATCTTTATCTTAAAGACTCGGAACAAATAAATCACATCAAGAAGCATAAGCATGGTTTAAAAGGGGGCCAAAGGAGGAGCATCTTATCAAACGCAGGATGAAATACTTTCGGAAACTTAGCAACAATAGATGTGAACACAGCTACGTTCAAAGGAATGAGGGAAAAGAAATTACTGCAACCCACTGGGGCATCCTAAATGTCAATACAATGACAGGTGCACCTTAAACACTAAGAATATATTGTCGAACTAAATATCTTTCAATGAAAACAATCAAAATTCCGTCCACGGTATGAGCCGTAAAATAAGTTAAACCTGCGAGCCAATCTCCGTGCGAATCGCCCGTGGTCCATTGTGGTTCCTGATCACAGGCGTCAATGGAAGAGCTTCCATTGATGTTGGAAGTTATACTCTCAAGCTTTTTAAGGCAGATGTTAGCAACAGGAGCTTGTCGGGAGCACTCTGCTTGTAGTCTTTCTCCAAAGCTGCCACCGCCAGTGACTGTAGCTCGGGACTCTCTTTATCTTCCTTATTCCGTCCTTTAGAAAGCTGTCCGATGGCAGATGTGCACTGAGGTAAAAAAGAAAGGCAGTTCCTTGTGATTCATAATAAAATTTTAGAAAACAAATTGAACCATGAACAAAGTAAGCCCATTTTATGCACATAAGATGGAGTATTAGGCTTCTCCACAATCAAGTTTTATAGGAGGACGCAAGAACTCACCAGGCAGACACCAAAAAGTGCTCTTCGATTCTTGCCCCCGGTTAAATTTATAGTGGACGCATAGTATTTCTTAGCCGCCTGAAGGTTCTCTAGTCCACCAATTGTGTAGAGCACCTGTTTTTTTTCCCAAAAGGCAGTTATATCTAGCTTTATTGATGAGCAATAATTGTTCCCAATATGATAAAAGAAAGCATCGAAACTGAAACAAGACACATATTGGAAGATTCAAATTATAGATCTCAATGTAGGAAATGGGTTTGGCATTACGAGATAAATGTTTGTAGAAGGGTCTAAATCTCTACTCAGGAACCACCTTATTAAGATATTTATTGATTGAAATGAGAATGTCATCAAGCAAGTATTCTGGTCTGGTGTCATACGAGGGTTTGCACAGATGATATACTACATCATACCGAGTTTGCTTCAAGTATAGTTACTATTCAGAAAGTAAAGAAAAGGGAAAAAATCACTCACATCAGCATAGGCTAGGTGATATAACGGATTTGTTGGTTGAGATAAGATTAGCTCCTCATAGCAGAATGCTGCCTGCTTATACCTAATGAAGGCAGGAAAACAGTATAGATCAGCATGGGAATTGGAAGCATAATACATGCAAATGTAGCCTCCTTATCTTCTTCTGAGTTAGTACAGAAAAATCTTACATCTGCAAGGAGACGTATATCTCCGCAAGTTCTCTCCAAGCATCATGATCTGCCATGAATCTGTCAAGAAAGGGAATATAGAAAAAATGAAGTCGCATTAAGCCACCCCAGCTCTGATAAATAATCTATAGGTTATGGTCTCTTACGTATCAAGATATTTGTTGAGACAATCTATGGCGGTAGAGATATTGCCTTGGGCCTTTGCCACAGCAACCCCTCCGTTTGTGTATTACCTTTATGAGAGAGAAGTATTCAGATATAGAAGCATATGACTTTGCAATTTAAAAAATAACTAAGTAGGCAGATTATTTCATTAATCTTCAATGGATAGCAGTATTTGCGACAAAAAAGAGCCAAAACTCACTTGATCAAAAGGGTTATCCTCTAGAAAATTTGAGTAAGCCTTTTCAGCCTCCGCCCACAGCCCCTTCACTTCAAGCAACATACCCTCGAGCCTCCCTACAAAACAGCCCATACATCACATAACTGAAATAACAAAATGAGCAAACAGCGTGAACCCATTGTCAATCACGTCAGATGAAGTAACAATGAGATCTGCCTTATCATGAAGGAAATATGTAATCTTTATTTCATCATCAATGCAAAGATGACACATCAAGCAGATAGTTTCTATAGAGACATTGTCGCTCATCATCCTCATCAATCTCATAATCGAAAGGCTAAGGCTACTTCCAGAACATACATAGATCAACCACAGCAGCAGTAAACCAAGGCATATAGGTAGCCGTCTCATTGTGCTAGCCTCATTGAGCTGGACCTCTCTCAAAAGCTAACCTGCTAATTATTAGCAGAAAAATCTGGACGAGTTAAGAAACATTACAGTGGTCTTATCCATTCAAGTTCCTATGAAATGTGTCAAAAAATGGTTGGTTCAATATTATTTTGACACAACCAGAAAAAAAATTATTTGGATATGTTTAGCAACAATAAAGTGGTGTTACCACTTCAAGTTCCTATGCAATGTGTCGAAAAATGCTTGGTTAAATATTATTTCTCCATTGTTATGATCTTTTGTTGCTTTTCTTCTCCTCCCTTTTTCTTAACTATCTTCTGTTACCCATTCCTTAAAAATTTTCACATTTTACAACAAGAAAAAGTATCAATTTGCCTCATCATGATTTCTCCTATACTTGGGATTTTGTTTTCTCTCTTTTCATCACTTCATCTAATTCGTGAAATCAACTGCTTACGTAACTCATAGTTCCGGTTCATCTCATTCATACCGGAATATCACCCACTACAACCCTGACTAATTGATTAGATGACACTCAATATAGCTTTAGCAAATAAAATATTCCAAATTAAATCTTAGAACTCTAATGAGATAATACCCAGTAGTCCCCCAGATAAGACATCGGTAACACTCAAGCCGTCATTCTACAACCCCTCACCTCCAATGTTTTTGATAAAAGGCTTATACTTCGTCACAATGAGCTCAACTGATACTCTTGCATGATTAGAAGGAGAATATATAGCATTTTTGAATCACAAAGAGTCGGATGAAAGAAAGCATGCAAGGAAACAATTGGCTCACACACAACACTGTGACTGAACATGCGGCTCCCATTGGGGGCAGGAAGAATTATGAAGGCTCTGATCATTGTCTCTATCAGGTAAGAAGATCGATTTCATCGGAATTTGGATCCACACTTTCAGCAGTTACAAATCAGCTAGTCTATAGATTAGTCCAACTTACCCACTCTTTTACTGTCTGGAAACCTTTTACGCAAAACCTTGATACAGTCCTGCAGAAGATTGTTGGGCAAAACTACATCAATTTTAGGAAGAAGAAGATTTGCTAAAGTAAAATAAGGGTATTCCTGTTCCTCATTACACACAACCGGTGAAATTTAGGTAAGAAGCAAACGTGATGAGGCAGAGTTAACCAAAATAACTGAAGTTCAAGCAGCAAGTTGATTTTGGCTTAACTAAAAAATAAGTTCATTGGTCTACTGTAAGAACATAATAATATAAGAGCATATTTTAACATGTAAAGATCATAAAATTCTACTTATCCAACAACATCATGAAGGGAAAGGACCTTCACAAGCAAGAGATACTCAGAACAAAGTCTCAAATATTATACTAGAGGTTAATGTGAAGGACGAATACACATTGATCCAGTAAAAACAGAGAATTTCTACCTTTGCAACATCTAGGGATTGGCAGTCCATTGCTGCAATTGCTAATTGCTCGCACAGAGTCCATTCTACAAGAACAATATAATATCACATTTGGAAGTATGGTGAATATGAATCAGAACAAGGAGAAAAAGGCAGCTACTTTTAGGAAAGCAAACTATATATTTCACCAAACACAACTCAAGGATGAAAATATAGCTAGATAAAAATTACCAGCAGATGCCTCTTATTGAAAGATAGAAAGAATAATCAATCAAACCGTAAATGTTTTATTAGTCACAAATCGTACGTGCTGACATTTTTGTCACGTAAAGCACCATCAGCCTTGATCAAAGGTGAGTTACCATAAATCAAGATTGCTAGTTAATTTTCAGCATTCTTTTCGATCTTAGCTTTGTTAATAAACAATTAAGAGCTGCGAGGAAGCTGTCCAGAGGAAAATAAGGTAGAATGATAGCAACTGAGCAAGTTTATAAACTAGAAAGTTTCTTTCAAATCCAGAGATGCTAAGCCAAAGTCTACAGCATTACAGAGCTAATTCTGAGCATTTTTTTGTTTTCTTCCCAAACATAGAAGACTTGTACATTGATTTGTAGTCGTGTAAGCATAAAGCAGTTTATTCCTAGTATACACGAATGGGAGACGTGATCTTCAAAAGTAACAAAGCCAAAAAGCCAAAAATAGGGAGGATAAACTGCACTGCCAAACGGCATTTTCCATTTGTTGCACCTTGCATTTTCGACTAAGCCCATGAAAATTACTAGCCTGCTCTTGGCATCATTTCACAGGCTACAAGGGCATTAATATGCAACAGCAATTTGAGAGATCAAACTGCAGACTTCAACATGCTATGCCTATAGAACTCCTCGCGGAATGATAATTATTGTACTCTGCAAGTTGCGATGGCCATTGTTTGCTTAACCGCAACAATCTTCATTCGTCATCTCCACCCCAAATGAGCTCTAGAGTGTCTTATGGCATGCCATTGACTCACTATGTTGCCCGGAAAGGATTAAAACGAAAGAAGTCCGAAAACTTACAGGCATTCTAAGGGGTAAGACTAGCCAAGTGAAGAAGTCTTTCAAATTTTTTTTTAAAAAAATTCCACCTTTTGACCAGATAAATGGGAAATACCGCGCTAAACAAACTGGGGAAACATTCTCATTCCCGAGGTTTATAACTGGCTAAACAAAACTTACAAGGTCCAATTCACCACCAAAACTCCCATACAAAACTAACTACAAAAGGGCAAGAATCAAACAGCTCTTGTGATTTCAGAAACAAAGGAAAAGAAAGAGAAACGCCACGATCCCAATGATTCACATCCAACAATTTCGCAACTTTGAAATTAATCATTTGACAATTCAAGAATTGCGCGCAGTTCTTCGCCATCAAACATCAAAATCGAGCGAACCCCCAAGCAAGAAACTGAAACTGCATCTAAATTCAATCGGAAAAACAAAAAAAATAAAAAAATCTCGAAAAGACCCACCTTCGGTCCCAAGAGCCGATCGCTTCTTGAAATCGTTCAGGATCGCCAGCCCGTGCTTCAAGACCTTGTCCGGGCGCCGCACCTTGAGCTTGCGGACGAGGCAGAGGTACTCCCACGCGCCGCCGCCCCCGTTGTCCACCTGGGCCTCCAGCCTGTTCAGCTGGTCCTCCTCCGATTTCGTCACCATCTTCGAGGGCCGAATTCGAAAGCCGCCGCCGCCTCTTCGTCGCGATCTCTCTCTCTCTCTCTTCCACCAAGGTCGGAGCTTTATCAAGAGGGAATGCCTTGAGCGTGGTGGGCTTTGGATCTGTAGAGAGAGGAGAGAGAATGTGAAGCAGCTGCCAGTAACGACGGGAGAGAGAGAGAGAGAGACCGAGGGAACAGTGGAACACACTACACGACGACCACCTGCGAATACGATATTCGCATCTTTCTTGCTTGCCGATCAGTCCTTAACTTTATGTTGGTTCGCAAATTAAGGCCCCACCATTTCAATTCAGTGAATTGAGAACCTTTTCACGTTTTGACCATCAATCAATCGAGTCTTCCGACTTTACATATATAGGATCAATTGTATCCTCGATGCTTTTTTTCCTTAAAGAAAGGCACAATCAAATCTTAAAATTGCCATGAGTGGATTTTTCAAGTAAAAATCTTATATTATTCTTATGCGGTTTTTATTAATGGCACAACGATTCTTGATAACTCTCTCTATTTGAAAATAATCTTGTCCGGAACACTTCCCTCCAAAACCCTCAAGTTACCATTAAAAGGCTAGATTGAACAAACCCTAAAATGCAATTAGGCACAAATTAAAGATATTAATTTACTGATATTGACGGGACGGTAAAGTGTTGTAATTATGATCTCGAGCAGGGGGAGGAAAATCGAGAATAATCATGTTCATCATTGTTGTGTGAGAAAAAGGACCAAGACCTCCTTAGAACTTTAGTGCAGCTTTTTCAAATATTAAGGACTTAATTGTTCAAATTCAAGCGTAAGAACTCGTTTCACCAATGATCATTGCATTAAGAGTTCAGCTTACCAAATTAAAATGTCGAGAATTCAATTGGTCAATGCCGTCATTATTGATCTTGTCCTTCTCTTTATATCAATCCTATCATTTGGCAAATCAAGATAAATCAACTCTACGGCCTAAAGGTTCTTGCCTAAGCCTGCTCATGCTTCAATATTCTTAAACTTCTAGATAAAATTGACCGTGCTAGCGAGCCTTGATAGATCAAGCCCATAATTTAGTTACTTGTCTTGGCCTGTCCATTTTCTCTTTTAGCGACCGTTCATTGATTAGATCTATCCTAGATGAAATGATTTAGTGTATGTGGTCTCTCGTAAATCGGATCAATAGACATGCATAAATGAGCTAGATGGAGTACCGAGTTTGAAAGACATTGTTGATTCCTGTCTTCAACATAAAGAGGCTAGATTTTTCGCAAATTGATCGCAATAAGTGAACCTACATGACCTAGTCCGAGCTGAATTAAAAGATCTACTTGCTCAAGAAAAAAGTTATATTTGTAGGTAATTATCATGGGATATAAATGTAATTTTCTTAATTTCATTAAATCCAAAGTTCAAAGGTTAAACAGGCTCTATTTGTTTACATTCAAACAAAAGCAAAAAGTTTTTTTTATCCTTTTTGATCAAAATTTAAAAATATCATCCAAATTTGAGAAGATTATGACCTGAAATGAGAAAATTTCAGGTCTTGTGGATTAAAAAAAAGTAAAATACACCCGTCCCAGATTTAGATTAAGTCAAACCAAAAAAAAAAAATGAAAGACAGTGAAATTATTTTATCTCAGTCCAATTTTTGTTTTAAATTTATAAAATCCAAGTTTCAAAGTTAAGCTCTAAAAAAAAAAAAAAAAAAGTTAAGCTCTAAAACCCTACTGTACTGGTCAGGTGAACAAAGCTCTCCCGTAACAGTTGCAGCACTTCTGCTACTCGGCTGGAGCTTTCACCATCCCGTGACCATGGCGATGAAAACCCCAGAAGAGTCCGACGTCGGCATCGTCTGCTACATCTCCAACCTCCCTGGCTTTCGTGGCATCCTCAAGCAAAGGTCCGGTAAAAACGAACTCAAACCGCGCTCGTACCATGCCCAGTTTTCTTCTCCGTTCCAATCTGTGAAATCGAGAAACTTTCGTGGTCGTAGAGTCGTTTCCGCGATAGAAACGAAGTGAATTCGCGTACCCATTTTTGTAAAACTTCTGGGTCTCGACCATTCAGTCTCCCGGATGTTGTGTCTCATTAAAGCCCTTTTCTTTTTGCTGACTGTTGCATATGCTACGTGGGACTTTTGTACAGGTATTCGGATTTCATTGTCCATGAAGTGGATTTGGAGGGAAATGTTGTTCGTCTGACCACATTGGATGCCCCTCCCGAGGTAAATTGTGGGTGAAGTTTGGTTCTTTGTGTTGTGTTCATGTTAACCGTCGTGAGGGTCTGAAGATGATGTGGCTTTTTTACAGCCTGTTCACATCGCGGAGGAGAACGAGATGAATGCTTCCGATCAGCTGAACAAAAGTTACGATGCGGAGATCGAATCTTTTAGGACTCTTGCCGGTGAACCTGATGCTGACCTGCTCCAAGGTTTTATAGCGCGAATTACATCTGGTGCTGAAGAGAGCCTCTCGCCTATAGTTCTTTCTCCAAATAGTGACAAAATTCATCGCACGGTGTGCTGCTTGCACTTTGGTGGAATTTTTTAGTTGTTTTGTTTTAATAAAGTATCTTATTGCCTGGTTTAGGTAAATGGTAGAACTATGTCTGGTTTATGTTTTACAACAACAGCAACAAAAAATTAATCCTTATCCCGATAGTTGTCTGGTTGATGTTCTGAGCAGAGGAAATTCAAATGCTCTTCTGGTTATGGTGATTTTAACGAGTCAGATGTCACTCACTTTAGGCCCTGAGCTCAGTTATTTTAGGTCTTTCCGAGCATATTGATCTTGATCTTGGATGTTTTGGTTCAGTATTAGCAAATATCATTTGATTATTGACTATAGCCATATCAAATTTGATGTAATTCTTATTGCATGTTCCAGGCAATTCATAATTATTTCAAAGAGAAATTCAAATTTCTTGTTACCGACACGATTGATGGGCCAGATGCCTCAACAAAGTGCATTCGGGTGAGAGTAAGTTCTGGAGGTCAGTCCAAGGGTAAAATGTCAAAGAAGCGGAAGGAAAGAGGTGATAAGCCTTTTGATAGCAGAGGTTCGAGTAGCTGGCCTGAACATGTTGGGAAGTTCCTTAGGTAATTCTGAATGTTGAGCCGCCATTGCATTTTTCTGACAATTTATGTTCACGACTATGTTTTACTACCAATTAGATGTTCCATAAGATTAGATGTAATTGTCAACACCTAAAAGAAAATAATTCTGCAACATCATAAGTGATTGAGCATAGAAATGATCAAATCGTGGATTGATTGTTACCTAGCTAATGTAGGAGTTTCATAGAGTATGCTTTCTGTGTGGCCTTCAGTATCCCATTCTTCAGAGATATTAACTAGTAGAAGCTGTTGGTGTGATCTGTCACTATAATTGACAGTAATTTTCTATAAGCTATATGTAAGTGATTTGAATAGTTCTCAGAAAAATTGCATTGCATGTGGAAGAGGTGAGGCCAGGTGGCGTATAGCAATGAAATAATAACTGGTTAGGGATATGGTCAGGATGGAACATAGCTAATGCTATTTGTCCTTTATAAAGTGAGGATGCGACTACACTTCTGTTTTAGATGCTCTAATTTATGACTTAGACTTCAACGAGACTCACGTTGTTAATATTTCTTTGATACCTTCGAATCATCTGTTGTTTAACTTTGCCAGTCAACATCTTTTAGCTGTTCTTTAATTTTCTCAAGTACAACTTAGGTAACTACTGAGGATTGCTGTTATGCAGGTTTCATCTTTACAAGGAAAATAAGGATACACAGGAGGCCTTGGGTCTTATAGGAAAGATGCTGGGCACCCAGGTAGCTTATGATTCTATACTGAAAAAGGATTTGCTTTTGTATGTAGCATCATTTTCATTGGAAAAAGTGGACTAAGCCTCATTGGTGACAGATTCTGTTCTCCTGGGATTTCTAATGCATGGCATGTGTGATCATGCAACTGAAAATCTATATTCACCAAGGAAGTTCCTATATCATCAAAACAGTCTTTTTCCAAGGTCTAGTAAAAATCAAGATCATATTATTTGAGTTCATTCCAATTAAGATGATTCATCTTCTCATCTCTCAGTCGAGATCATTTGGGTTTGCGGGCACCAAGGACAAGCGAGCTGTTTCAACTCAGAGGGTAATTAATACTAGGCATGCTTCTGCCTTATTTTATTTTTGATCTATATTGTCATTTGAAAGCAACTTCAATCTTCATAGTGTCTCTGCTATGTCATGGGTAAAAAATTTCTTGTGGCCTTCTTTCAAATTGTAAGTCATCTTCATTTTAGATAATAGGAGATTCTAGATGACTAAAACTTCTCCAAGAAGTGCCCTAAAAAGATGAATCTACGAGTCATCGTCAGTGTCATGCCGTGTTACATAAAAATGTGCGATTCTTGATTGATGTTGGTGCAGTTTTTCCCTTCAGCTAGGATTTCTGAAAGATTTTGTGGAAGTACCACTGAATATACCGCTATATTTGTATTTAACTTTTGAAAGAATAATTAGCTGCAAAACAATCATAATTAATATACTCTTGTGGTCCTGGACATTAATGACTGTTTTGGCTTGAAATTCCAAGTAATTTAATTCTGGGACTCTAACTTTCATCTATTCTGCAAATTTTTTTTGAATAGCACATTGATATACTTCACGTACCTCTTCCTCTCAATAGAATTATATCTGCAACCTGCAAAAACTATCATTATTGTTGTTCTCTCGAGGTACCCATTCATGCTTGCTTTTGGAGCTTAAAATTAGAAATTTCCAAGTTATAGGGAAGACCTGGTAGTTCAGGTTGGTTCTGTTTATTACCATATCCTACAACAGCGCTTCTCCTTCATTTCACACATGATTTTTGAATAGCCTTATTATTTAGTAGACCGCTAGTTCTTTTTCTTCTCTCTGCCTGGATATTTAAATGATACTGGAGTAAGCCTCTCCTTTGCCTATTTCTTTGGGATTATTGAAGGGAAGTTCTTGAACAATATTTTTTTTCTCTTGAACAATTTGAATGATGCTATATTTACATGTGTTTGACTTTTAAAGCCTGGAAGTGCTGTGCCTGTTAGTTGCTATTGTATTGCAACCTTCACCTGTTCCTTTATCTGTGATTAAATTTCCTGGGCATGGCAGTATATTTTTGGCATCTTGTTATGTAATTATCATATTTAGAGTACTGGGAAGAACAAAACTAGAAGGTCTTTCAAATCACTGTCAATCTATCTTATATTATTAGGCCCCATATTGATGATGATCGTTGTTCAGGGAGTGTTGTAAACAATCTATGTACTTTTGTAAACTAATTTTGTATTAGAGAATTAACACAGAATAACTATTGTAAATCAACTACAGCTACCTGACTTCATTGGAATCTTCCATTCTTATGATTATTTAAAAGATATTGTGCTTGTTGATAATTGAGAGGTTCGGTATTTCCTACAAATGCTACATGAAAAAGTTCTCACTTTGCCTTCAGCGGTTTTTCGGTTTCAATAATTATAAAATCCCTGCAATGGATGGGCAATGTCTCTAGTTTCAAAATAAGATTGAGTGTAGTAATTTAACTGCTTATTCTTCAGGCAATTGATTGTCTTAATGCATCATTGTACTTCTAGGATATGTTATTCCGTTCAGTTTTTATGAAGACACTGGACAGATGTTCAAAATTCAGAGCTAGGTTTCCTTTGGCATTTGCAGGTTACTGTATTCAAGCAATCCGCAAGTAAATTAGCATCTCTGAATGAAAAGCTTATCGGTATTAAAGTGGGTGACTTCTGGTGAGGCGAATTTTATTTACTTTCTGCCTTTGTCTTGGATATATACATATACATGACATATCCAACACTTTTAGCCGCTCCATTTCAGCTATGTGAAGGATGGACTTGTTTTAGGGAAGCTCTTGGGAAATAGATTTACAGTCACACTACGGTAGGAATGATGTCACTTTTATGTGTGGTTGCATTAAACCTTTCATAGTCTAAGTCTATGCTAATACAACATGCATTTCTTCATAGCGGCGTTATTGCAGATTCAGAGGATACCATCAAAGCAGCTGCAGATGCTTTAGGAAAGCAGGGGTTCATTAACTACTTTGGCTTGCAGGTATTTTCTAGATTTTTCTTATCTCTATCATTTAGTTCATCTAATCGTATCCTTTGCATCTGGCATATTTTCCTCCCCTATGTTTGTCACGAGAATGTACTATATATTGCTGGTCCTTTTTCCTTTCTAACCTCATAACATGTATTCAAAATAATGCGCATATTAAAGTTGATGGAGAAGTTGTATCTGAGACAAATTTGACCTTTCACATCCTTTGTCTCTCAAGCAGGCCTCATTTCCATGGTCCTGCAAGAACATGAGCTTCTATTCAGATCGTGCCCTAAATTCACATTGCTAGATGAAACTTTCTTGTTACGAGCAAACCCTCTGGATCTAACAACTGGTCATGGTGGAGAACAATCATGACTTTATGGTGTAGCAGTAACTCAAGAAAGAAATTGTAGATAGAAGTACGTGCATTTTGGACATGAAAATTGATGAGAGCACCCAAAGGGAGATAGACAAGACTTCAGGAAATTGAGGGGAATAAATTTTATGGACCGGACATCTGCAACATTCGGTGTGTGTCATACATAGTAATCTTATCTGAAAGGGGTTAATTGCAAAGAGATAGACTATAGTACCTAATGTCAAACAACTTGCATAAAACCTACGGAATGGATTCCAAGATGGTAAACTCTGGATATGCAAAGCGAAGGCATTGACTATCTCCACTTGTTCCTTTATATGATGATTTTGTAAAGTTCGCTGGTTTAACTTTAACTGGTCATGTGCAGATATTGCAAACAGTTTCATGACTTTAAATTTGCCTGGCAGCGACAAGGGAATTAATTGAATTTTTTAATGAGTAGTGCAAAATCTAATTGAAATATTCTTGTCCTAGCAAGAACATTGTGTTCATGTCCATTAAGACCTTTACGAGCACAGATGGTGTAGGGTGTGCCACCTTGGCCATTCAGGGCTTGTCAATTTCACCATCGCAAGAAATGGTAGATCATGTAGTTCAAGAATATTGGCCGACATATGCCCTTATGTCCGTTGTTAATGATCACACCTTTCTTGCTCACACTTTGTGAGTAGTAAAATAGATCTGGTGTTCTCTCTGCTATAGAACAAATTATAATTCTGGATATAAAACTAGTAATGTATTGAGAATGCTAATTTAGTAAACTTGCCATAATTCTTGACCCTGTTTTGTTTGAGCAACTCTCTTGTTTACATCTGGTCATGCAATATATGTTTCATTCCTACCAGAACAGCCCATGTCCATTTCAACTTCCTGAGAATGGCTGGCTATGCTAGATGTTTGTGGTAACCTCAAGCACTAAAGTGTTCTTTAAGAGATGCTAGTTTCAGTCAGTGAATGATGTGATTTAGGGATGTGATACCTATTAAGGTAGATAACTATGCGCCCTTGAAGTTTTGTTAAAATACCATGACAACCTTTGCAGTTTTGAAAATTACTTTGATGCCCCAACCATCTACACTAATCTCCAATCATTTGTTGGATTTAGAAGTTACAGTAATATATATTAATTTAAATTTCTTAAACTTTTGTCTATTGGGTTGAAGAGAAATGCTAATTTGGATGTAATAAGAAAACTAAAACGGTTCATAATGACATGTGCTGCCACATCGTAGGTTAGAAAGCTTGCCAAGGAGAAATGGACTTGACCAGCTTTGAGCTTGACCAATTCCATGACTTGCTCCAGATCCTATTCAGAGCAGGTTGGCTTGAATTTGGGCAGGCTTTCCTGCCTATAATGACGTGCGACATGTCGTTGTTGCTCTACTAATTGAATCAATTTATCAATATCAGCATTGCATGATAATTTAACCACAACTGAAGGTGAGTTATTTTCCATAATAAATTAGCAAATGAAGTTATTGCTATGTGGTGCAGCTCTTCATATATGCTAAATCATTTTCGTTGGGCTACGTGATTAATACATTCAACTTTTCTTATCTTTACCAGCGCTTTGGAAGTGGTTCTGTGCCAACTCATAATATTGGCGCAGCATTACTTCGAGGAGAGTGGAAAACGGCTGTGAGCATGATTCTTGATCCGAGGGAGGGGGATATCCTTATGATGATTTCAGTATTTTATGGAGAAAGGATGTTCTGTGTGGTTCATTGCATGATCTCAGAGGGCTTATCATTTCTTTTTCCCTGGTATAGCACAACTGTTTCGCTTAATTTAGTTTAGATACAAAAAGATGTGGTAGCAATCGCAAGGGAGTATTATAAGGAGAGTGGTGACATTGACGGAACTTTGAGGCGAATGCCCCGTCATCTGGTTGCTGAAAGGGCAGTAGTAAGTTTTTAATTTGCAATCGCTCATTCAGTTGTTCTTGCTGTGCCAACTGCTCTTTTGTTCAATTCTTTTCTCCAGCTTGGCAATTTCATGTCCTTTATAGTTCTTTTAACTAATTTTCTTCCCTTCAATTTCCCCTGTCCTGTACCGGCACCGTCTGATCATCATATTATGTAATTATTATGTTGGTATTTTTGCATCGCTTTGTCTAATGATGATGCTGCATGATCTTGCTTTTTGTCCTTTTGCAGCTCCAGTCCTTGAAAAAGTTTCCTGGGAACTACTTGCAGGCATTAAAAGCTATACCTAGGACTTTGAGAATGATGTAAGTACTAAGTAGTTAGTGAAACATATGTTGCTCCGTCTGAGCTCTAGTCTGGCAGCTGCTCACAAGATAAAAAGGCTATGTTATACTTGAACGCCTTCGTTTAGGCTTTCGATTTTCATCTTTACCTGAGCCCACATTCTTAAGCTTATAGGTCAATTGTCATTGTTAGATGCTTGAAGCATCTTTTCCAATGTTTTTCATCGTCAAACAATCTTTTGTGTAACTTCAAATCTGTTTTCATGGTTATCCTTGACGATCATTACAAGTAGGAGCATTGCATTTTCTGAATTCACCTCCAATCATGTAAATAGACTCTTTCAATAAAGCAGCATCATATGGTTGTGCATGAAGGGCCCAATATTTCTTGCTGTGGATTCTTATATTAGGTGTTCCCTTCGGTTGCTAACTGGACTTTCTCCCCAGGTATGTACATAGTTATCAGAGTTATCTGTGGAACCATGCAGCAAGTGCAAGGGCCCAGAAGTGTGGTATGCTAAGTACCGCATCAAAAAGACATGTTTAGGTTTTCTTTTGTTATCCTTAGGTTCAGAACAATAATTTTGCTCTGTTTTTCACCACGTGGCAGGATCGGACCAAGTTGTGGTTGGGGACATTGTACATCATGAAGGACATGATGATGAGAATGTGGCAGAAGCTGTTTCAGAATGTGGAAAATATGACTCCTCCGATGCCTTTGATCATGTTCATTTGGATGAGACATCTGAAATGGATCTTCCAGCGGAAGGTCATCCTCTTGTTAAGGTCAGGGCTATTGTACATTGGCAAATATATAGTTGGATGGCGTGGTATCAAAGGAATTAAGGGGTTGCCAACCCGCATGCATTAGTCATTTAAGAAACTGACTCGTGCAAAATAAAACGCACCTGCATCTAAAAATGCTCACTTGTTTTCAGTGTTGTCTATTGTTGCCACTTCTAATTGGATACTGAAATATGTAGCTAAATGCTAGGCTCAAGATTGAAAATGAGGGCTCCTGATCTTTTTACAGGCTTTGACTTCAGAGGATATTGCTTTGGGGAGATATTCACTCGATGATATTGTCCTGCCTTTGCCTGGGTAAGGGAAGACTTGTACAGTACACCCTGCATTGTAAGTTCTAAGGCATCGTCTATTTCATCTGACATCATCTATCCTTTTCTGTGGCAGTTCAAGAGTAATATACCCTAATAATGATGTTGCAGACATTTATCATGATTTGGCGAAGAAGGTCAGGTGCTTCTTGGGAATTCAATGAGCATCCTTCAATGCATTTTGTTTGTATCCTATCATATGTGGCATTTAAGTGTGAATATTAAAAATTCTAGGGGCCTGAGGACCCGCAGCTTACACCCAGCCCCCATCACACACTTGGTAAAAGCTGCATATTGGCAATCCCTAGCTTGGGATAAAGTGGTCAAGTTACCATGTGACCCCTCAGACCACAAGTTTACATTGGAAAAGTACTTTTGGCTAATGATGGAGCACTTTATGCATGTAAAGGACAGAGTTCCTGCTGTTCTGCTGGAATTTCAGAAACATGTTTAGGATGGGTGTGTGATTGAGTCATATATGAGAATGTCCCTTACAGCATGAGCGGACTTAGGAGACCTATAGTTGGGCTGAAAATTAAACTGCATGATGATTACTCATATTTATTTTTCCGCAAAAGAAAATTGTTGATAATAGTGGGAGAAAATACTTCTAAAGGGAACTTGGCTTAGGACAATACGCGTAAAGTCTCTTCTATATTTCTGGATATTCTCTAAAAGTTGTTTGTTTTGTTTCTGGGCCTCACTTAAACAATGTCTCCCGCAGGACTCCATTAGCTTGACAGAGAGCGTGCACAATGTCAAGTAAATTTCTCCTTACTTTTTTATTGGCTAAACCTCTTTATACTTCCCCTCTAATTGTCTTCGTCACTAGCCACCAAATATCCCATTAAGAGCAGTTTCTGTCATGGGGCTACACACTGATCCAGTTATTTTGGTGTGTCATAGGGAATTCTCTATAACCAGTATGACAGGAGGTTACAGGCGGGTTTTTCAGAAACCAATGGACTATGAATGGTGTGGTTTGGTTTTCCTGTTACTTTCTGGCCCCATCTTTCTCAAATATTATGTTAGTTGGATATAAGCGTTCTGAGATTGTTTTCTCTCAGTGACTGTTTTCTTCTACTGCAGGGAGATGCTAAGATACAGAGACTTTAGTGTACCACTGGCTGAGACTGATTTAGACAAAATTACCAAATCTAAGCCTCTCAGGTTTGTTGAAGGGAAGGACTTTGTCAATGGAAACAATAATCCATTAGATTCTGTGATCTCGTCGACGTGTGAGAACAGTGTAAATGCTTCAGTGAACATTGGTGAAGCTAGCATCTCTGACAGAGATGAAATTCATATGGCTTTAAAGCTGGCTTTCTCGCTTCCATCATCGTCCTATGCAACAATGGCCATAAGAGAGCTGCTGAAGACATCAACATCTGTAAGTATGCCACTAAAAGTTCTTCGTGCTCTTTTGGATTCCTCAAACATGATTCACTAAAGGCAAAATACGGTGCAGTACTAATGCCCAAGGATCATGCTGAGACCCAAAGCAATGAGAAAAGTGTGCAAAGTGAAAATAGACAAATATTAGGATGGGAGTATGGTAAAGCAATAAAATTACAGCTTGATGTCCAGCATCTTGAGAAAGCATAGTATCTACTTGAGTTTAGAAAAGGTACCTCTACATATGCATGGGTTTAGAAGTGAGCTGATTTGATAAGAAGAAACAAAATAATTCACATATTTAGGCCTGTAAATCAAAATCCTTTCTTGATTTCGGAGAATCCTGTCTGAAATCAGCATTCCTGATACTGATAGTCTTTCATAGAAGTTTAGGCGAGGCTACTGGAGTACTTCATTTATTGGTTCTGTTGCTACTGTTAGGATTCTTAGGAGTTTATGAATCTTGCCATTCTAAGATGGCAGGTTTATGAGCTGTTCTAACTTCTAATAGGCTTCTTCCATCCCCACAAACAGCCTCTCTCATTAGCTAACCTGTAGGATTAATAGCCTAGAATGCATCTGATTGTCTCCTACATTTTCTGTAGTGTTGACATTGGTGGTTGAATTTTGCAATGCAATAGTTGGATGGTCTTACCGGAGGCTTTAAATTGTTTGTGCATACAATCTGAAATTTGGGTCATTATGCTTTTGCAGGTTGCCTTTCACAAAACATTAAACCACGAAACATGCTCATCGTCGCAAACTTGACACCTCAAACTGCTCCATGATTCTTCATGATGTCTAGCCGATCATGAATGAAGAAACTGGCAGAAACGGGTCAGAATTTTCATATTTTGGCTTTAAATTTTAAAGTTATACGTGATACTTTTTGCTTAAAGTAAAAAGTTTCAGAATATGTTTATTCGCCTTTTGTTGATTTAACAAACAAAGAGGAAAGTATGGGGAAAATAGCAGTTGAACATGTTTATGTCTATTGATACTTTTTGGCATCCCGTGCATCACTCCGTACTTGTTGCAGGACTTCTCTTTGATGTGGGTATCCTCAAGCAGCAGTTTGTATGTACCCAGTGGGCTGCTAGCATAAATTTAGCGTGGATGTGGTTGCAGAACTGTGATGGGGGATTGAAGATGGCAAATGCCACTTGATTAAGCGGAATTTATATAAGCGTACGATGCATGGCATGCTTGTGGAGTAATGAAGTCCGAGGTATGTGAATGGGATTCTTAACATCCCAGCAAGTTGGAACTCGCAGCTTTCCCAGCAAAAGCTGGAGCTGGGGGCCGCAGGTGCAGTGTGGTGAGCAGCAAGCAGACTGTATTAGTAAAATTTGTTCAAAATGCTGCTTTAGAATGCCGTGGTTTTTCATAATGATTGAAATTAAACATGAGTAGAACAACATTTCTTTGCCTTTCTTGGAATAGTAGGCTGACAGAAGCCATTCTTATTGAGCACGAATCATAACTTAATGTCTTGTTTCACGGTGTAGTCTAAATTGTGTCACGCTGCTTTACTGTCACAGTGAATTAATAAAGTACCCCATTAAGAGCTACTGCTCGACTGCAATTTTTTTCAAGTTCCATTCTTTTGTAGCAAGATTTGCGAGGAGTTGTAGCTAGCGGTATTAACCACATAATGCTGGAAAAGTCATCGACAAGCGGCATGTGCGACAAACCATTAAACGCAGACTGTTAAAAGGATAACATCAGCCGAGCAAGTTCGTTAGGAGAAATAAATTGCAGCGGGCTGCCCAACCTTTTGCGTAACGAAACTGAGTCAAGCCTAAATTCATCATCTACAGAAACTCATTTGATATGATGCTCCATTTATTTCCATAAGCAGAAAAAAAGTATGCAGAGAAGCTATACCATGCAACTAGCAATTGTAACATGCACTAGGATGACGATAGGTCGGATGTCTGTAGTCCATTGAATCACTTACAGAGTCCGCATGATCTATAAAGGATCACATATATTCAGCCTACGTGCTTCTAGTGCCCAATAATCAGTTCTATGGATAAGCTTATTGCGTCAGTCACGCCAACAATGGGTTCTGTTTCTGTCTTGGAAAAATTGAAAATCATGGCAACACTAGCATGATTTAATGCAATAATTGGCTTGTTACGATGACAACTCGATACAAGTTCAACAGCTACCGCCCATGAGGGGGATGCAGAACCCGTCTCTCTTGATGCTGTCTCACTCTTGGCGCTTGGCCGCAGAGGCAGCGTTTAGCTTTTTGTCGATGGGGTTCGGCATTGAGAGACAAGGAGGGAGAGTTCAGTTTGATACTAGGCTAAAAATTATATTTGACGAGGAGCAATGGATAAGTGTCCAAATCTGATGAAGGGGAAAGCAGATGAGAACATGAATGGCGATGGCAGTGCATTTGGATTTGGTAGTACCGCATGATGTATCATGTAAGCTAGACCAAATTACACTGCGCATTTGATAATTTATACAAAAATCAGAGAAACAAGGTAGCTTTCGACGAATGGATCATCACAAGCTCTTTACAGCACATCTTTAAGAGAGAAACTTCTAAAGATGTGTATGAATATCCAGTTTAGCTGCAAGTTTTTCAATATTGCCAGAAATGCACCTTCCTTACAATAAGCCTTCAAATAAGGGCAGGAACAGTACATTCTAAGGACGTGTATAAATTATCCGGGTTGGCTGCAAGCTCTTCAATATTGCCAGAAATGCACCTTCCCAAAGAATGAGACTCAATCATATTGGCAGCTGAAATAACATCACAGGAGAGCATTCTAACACAAAGTAATCATATAGGGCCATAGTTTCAAGACTAGTTTCTGCTAAATTTGGAACAAGACCATCGCCAAATCCATCTGAACAATATCTCAAGGATATTAAAGGCGAACCAAGTTACATATGAAAGACCAAAGAACATTCTTATCAACAATGAATACCCTCTTGAAATTCAATTAATGTCACAAGACCAAAAGAATATGTATCTGGGATGCTTACTTCAGTTATTATTTATTCAAGGCAACTAAACAAGTATACATTTCGAAGTCACAATCAAGTTCCCAAAATTTCCATTGATTAGTAAGCACCACCAATGAATAATGGCCAAGTCAGCAGATTGGATACCTCCACCATGTAACCAGCGATTTTATGAATTTAACCGTCGCAAATCCAACCAAAAAAACATAATTTAAAAACAATTCGGCAATTCCTCGCGTCTCATATTGGCACATATCTTTTCACAGCCTGCTTCCCAGCTACTGCCGCTGCCGCCGCAATCCCTCCAATTGCCCCAGCAATTGCTGCCGATCTTGGCCCTGCAGCTGCCTTATAAAGCGCACCTGTCACAAACAACCAATTCCACCATCTCATGATGCTGCAATAATGAGGAAAATATAACACTCAAGCACAAAAAAAATTCCATAAAACATCAGGATCTTCAATGTAAGTGAAAAGATAAACTTCTATAAGCCAGGCCAATAAACAAGTGATTGCGTATTTGAATCTCTCTAAACAAGTAATGATTTCCAGTAATGACATATAATACATATTTCACCTAAAACACATGCTCCCCTTTTGATATAATCCCATCAACACAAGGATTTAATTCTTCAACTTCCACAACTAGGGTGCATGAGAACTAGCTTTCGACATGCCCACTACGCTATCTAATGACCAAAAACATCATTTCAACCTCTCCCCATCTCAGGTGCCGTGAGTGCCGCCTTCCAAAAGCAATAATCTTCTCTCACTCAATTGTAATTCTGCAGTTTTTCATCCTAATCCTCCTCCTACAACATGCAAATTTTCTCCATTTCATTCACCAATGCCCCAGACAACACCACCCCACTGAACAAAACTCGTCATTCTCATGAGCTCATACCACAAATCATCACCAACGCAAGACCTCCGTATTCAGCAGTTCTAAAATCGACCGGGCAAGCATACAACACAGGCTCCGCAATAAAAAAATTTCAAATTTGAAAGCACGGGAAAGAAAAAAAACAAGAAAACAAGAAAGAAAGGAGAGAACTCGAACCATCAACAATAACAACATACCCGTGCCCAACCCGGCAGCGACGCTGTTCAACACGTCGTCGGTGCCCCTCCACTGGAGCAGCCCGCTCTCCAGCCCGGCGAATATCAGCCCGACGATCCCGAGCGAGTTCCCGAGCCGCCGGCCCGCCTGGCCCCCGGCGTTGAGGACGCGGTTGGCGCGGAGCTTGAGGGTGTCGCCGGGCTCGGCGGACCTGACCCCGTCGAGGGTGCCCTTGGCGGCGCCGGCGAGGGCGCCGGCGAGGTAGCCGGAGCCGGTGTAGTACTGGAGGTTCTCGCCCCAGGAGCGGTGGGGCTTGAGGGCCTCCTCGTGGAAGAGGTACTCCGGGGAGGTGGGGAGGTCGTAGAGGCTCCTGATCGGGGCGTGGAGGTCCCGGTACGGGTCGTAGGGCCGGGTCCTCGGGCCCTCCGGCGGGTCGGCGGAGCTCGGCGTCGAGGTCAACATGGCGAACACGCGCAGACAGAGAGAGAAGAGATAGAGAGAGAGAGAGAGAGAGAGAGAGAGAGAGAGAGGGCTAGGGTTAGAGAGAGAGAGGGGGGAGTTTTGATTCTTGATTCGGTCGTTGGATTCCAGCGAAGGTTCATTTCAAATTGAGTTTCTCATATATATTATATATATGTGTGTATATGTATTGCCAAATATTTAATTAAATTTTAATTTTTTTTTTGCCAAATTGGACTATTCACGTATAGTTTTGTTTTTTTCGTGTTGGTTTTTTTGAAAGAAATATGTGTAATAACAACGAAGTGACATTCTACGTCTAATGCTGGCTAGATTCAAAGTTTTTTTTATGGGAGGTGAAAGTACAAAGAGAACCGTAATCGAAAAAAACCCTATGGGAGAGAGAAGTAAGTGAGGCCGCCACGTGGCAACCCAATTGGCCCATCGAGCGCCTTTCGAGCTTGCCGAAGGCCCGGCGACTCTCGTTTGGTTCGGGACGATGGTGGTCGCTACCTCTGTTGCCGAGAGAGAGAGACGCCTGCCTTGAGTTCAGTGAGAACCGCTGAGCTCGGATGGTGGTCACTACCTTTGTTGAGAGAGAGAGAGAGAGAGAGGGGCCTGCCTTGAGTTTAATGAGAGTTGTTACTCTTTATTAAGATTTGTAAAAATTGATTCAAACACTATCTGATTGTTAAATCGAAAAAATATATGGAAAATAACTTGATGTATCATAAAATTTGGACAAATCTTATAAATTCTATCATGCATTTTGTTTCTGCTCATAATGGAGTGAATGGGATTGGCTGTACAACTCGATAGATTACATATGTTCTGATCGATTCGACATTTAAAAAATGTAGATCTACTGACTTTGTTAAACTATACGCGAGACTCGCGGTGTTAGTTTTATATGGCTACGAAGGTCAATGACCATCCATCCCCTATCGTGCCGGTCACAGCTAGTAAACTCTACAAGGCGATAAGGAAAGTCTCTCAACTTGTCTCGGAATGAGTTCGAAATGTTATGCAAAGGGGATTCGAACTCATCACTCAGTGAGTGGGAACAAAGAGCTCCACCACTGACACCTCATCCCGCAACATACCATACATTTAAATAAATTGTGGGAATATTTCAAATGAAGGCCCAAAGTGGGATTGTATTCTCAAAAGAGGGTCTAAAGTAAACATTATTTCAAATAATAACCTTGAGTGGTCAATTTAGTCTCAAATAAGAGTATGGTTTCACCGGATAGCCAAACCTTGTGTGCGTCTCCGAATACATTTTTTTTCTTTATTCTTCCTTTTCTTTGTCTCTTTGTTTCATGTTTTTGTTGAAAGTGACCCCAAAAAGGGTTGTACAGCGCATGAGCAAACATGGCTTTCAACAAAGACTGGAAATGGGCATTCAGCATAGACCCATCAAACCGCTGCATAGATACACGCACCACATACAGAAGTTCCAGACTGACTGCGACAACGAAACAGACATCACTCTTGAAACTTTGAGGAGGAAGAATTTGATCATAAATATGTGTGGTTTACAGCACAGTACCTTCAATTTAGGAGTGATGATGAAATTAGCCAGTGACTCCGAGACTGCACCAGCGACACCCACTGCAATACCAAGAAATGCCATTTTTCTCCATTCAAGACATAAAATTCTAATTTCATCCCAGATAGCATCAGGTAAAAAAGGAGATTGAAGAAGAGTCACCGGGGGATGGAAGCAAGAATTGTTGGGTGGATGTATCATGAAACCCCAAGCACTTCGTGGCCTGGACAGCACTACAGTTCAAAAGACAATGAGAAGTTAGAACCACGACATCTTTCGAGAAAAAAACTTTAGAAGTAGCAATTAAAAGCTTAATTCAGCCGGCTATTTCGCAGTGCAGGGATTTAATAGTGCCGTACTCTCCACTTCAGTAATCAAACGGGAAAATTTCAAATTAGTACTCAAAGTGGGGTCATTTCTCCAAAAAAAGATCCAAAGTAGAAATAATGTCAAATAAAGCAGCAAGAATGATACTTCAATCTAAAAAAAGGTTGGAGTGTCAATGAGTCTGGAAGATGGAAAAGAGTGGCATGGGACTTGCTGGCGATCAAATGCTCCGAAGAGGGGAGAATTTAGGCCCTTATTTGAGATTCATTGGACACTTTGGCAAAGTCACTTTTGATATCGATTGAGTACTTGATACCCTTATTTGACAAGATGTCCACTTTGGACCTTTTTTGAGAAAATGACCCCACTTTGGATACTGATTTGAAATTTTCCCTTAATCAAATAGGGTCATGAATTCATGATAAAATTAACAAAAAGGACGAGCTGGGATAGACCAAAAACATAAGACCCACATTTCTTCATCTTCTTCACGTACATCGCCGACAAGCAGCAAGAACTATCGGCGAGGGCTTGAATTGCATCAGGGTTGGAAACTGACTGTTCTTGGAGACGTAAAAGAGTGGAGTAGGCGAGTGACTTGCTGGCTCTGACTTCCGAAGAGGGAGGATTTGGGCGATTTCTTCGAGCTAAGCGGAGAAATTAGACATCTTTACCACGAAGAACGATTACTTTAATGCTAAAAGTTGTGTATGACACTCACTTTCAGGAGAGAAAAATAATAGAAGTGTCAAAAGCTGTGTATGATGCTGACTTTAGTGTCAAATTTTTTTTTTAGATTACTTAAGTGCGACTTAAAAAAAAAAAAACATATCACTTAAGTGTCAACTCCGATATGGGTAGATGAAAATTCGACATGACTATATTTTATTAATTTGTCAAACGTACGTGGGTTGCCAGCGTGCCCAGTCAACATTAATGACCCAAAAGAAAACGATGTCGGTTAACATGTTTGCCCCAAATTATAAAACCCTAATTTGGACAAATCAAGTTTCTTGGAACCCTAATTTTTCAAACCCCTCCTTTTCAATCCCTTTGACGAGCGAACTACAACCTCGATCTGTCAAGTTCCGGAAGTCACGAAGAAGTTGCTCCATTTGCTCCATTGGTCCATCTTGACATCTGTTGCCGCAAAGGCCAATTAATCCAGAATTTTAGACAAATTTATGCAAATTTGGTTTCGGCATTTTGTCGAACATAGGGTTGGTGTTTCACGCGAGGATCTGATATGCAAAAAAATTAGAGTAAGGTTTCGATTCCATAATATTAGTAGAAATCTAGACCAAATCATTAATAGTTGCTTCAACGTTATTCAGTTCGAGTCCTCTAAGTTGAAATATAGAGTGAAACAGGGGGAGATTTGGGGCCGTAAGGTAATGAAGAAAAATGGATCGGCGGGATCCGGTGACGGAAGCTCAACTTTGCAATTGAGAGCGACGGAGGGGTTGTCGGAGGTTGTGGCATAGCTTGCAGGTCTGGGTGGTGATGGGTGAGCCCTGATGAAGCCATGGCCAAGTACTTTGTGTGGCACAGCTGGTAGGTTTGGGTGGTGATGGGTGAGCCTCGATGAAGCCGCGGCCAACTACTTTGTGCACATAAACATCAACAAGGGCGTAGAAGGGAGAGAATAAAAAAAAATAGAAAAAAAAGAAAAATGACGTGGATGGAGAGGAGGGAGAAATGTACACATGATTATGCCACGTGGACTGAATTTTTTACATAATATACCAAGTCATATAAATTTTTTAATTATAAAAGTCATATATTATTTTTTATCGGAATTTCTCGCTGTTGGTACTTAGATGATCATTTTTTCTTTAATTTGACATTTAAGTGATCTGGCAAAAAAATTTAACACTAAAATAAGCGACGTACATAACTTTTAGCCACTTTAGTATCCTTCTGCATATAGAGTAGTGACTCATGACTCATGCTTGACCCAGTAAGAGTTTTAACGAAGTGTCTTATAATTAAAATATACCAATCCTCCCGCATGCGCACGCACACAACTGCTTCTAAGATAGTATTATAGACTATATCTTTTAAATTTATTTAATGATATCATTCTAAAAGTGAGAGTCATCGCTGTACGTAAGAATATGGGTTGAAAAGTTATTAGCATTAGACCAATATCGACACTTGTGCAAAGTTAGATGGTGAAGCAAAAGGGTTGGTTATGCATGAAAACACTAGGCTAATGGAAGATGTAATTGAAAAACAGTAAGTGAGACAAATGACAATTTCGGCTTAAATATATAAATGGAAAAGTGAGATTGTGAGACAAAATGGTGGTTATGCGGTGTGATTACTCACTAACTGAAAATTGTAATTGTAGGGGGGATTTTGAAGCAAAATATGAGATAAAGGACTCTTTTGGCTTAAATATAAACATGTCTTAAATGATTCATGAGCCTCTTTATATGCATGTATTCTCTTCCAGCAAAGTAGCACATCTCACTATCACGAGCAGCCAAAAGGTAGCTCTACGTAGGGGTGTAAGCGGTTTGGTTCGGTTCGGTTCTCTTGAAAACCGAACCGAACCGAACCGATAGAGGTAAGCCCTTGAACTGAACCGAATCTTGCTCGAACCAAATATAAACCAAACCGAAAAACCGGTTTGGTTCGGTTCGGTTCAGTTCATTTTTGGTTTTTTTTTTTTTTTTTTTTTTGCTTTTTATTCACAGCTTGGTTTTCAGTTTTTTCTTCTTCCTTTTTGTTTTCAGCACAAACAAACATGACCAGAGCAAACCAAACTGATATGGTTTGAGAAGGGCCAAGAAAGGAAACTGCAAATCATGAATGTTGTTCTTGTAAAGCTCACTGCAAACAAAAGAAAGAAACTCAATAAATGAACTGAATCAAGGATTAGAAATGCCCAGTGAAGCAACTGTTTCTAAGAGGAATTAAATAGATAGAACCATCACCCAACTTAGAAACAAATCTATTTATCCGAGGACGCTTAAGCAAGTCCACAGTACAAGCGCCACCATCAACCTACAAACCAAGCATGACAAAAACTAATCCACAATACCCAGAAGATACAACGGCTAAACCCCGACTCCAAACTAAGACTGCAAGCAGAGGAACAATGCAGCAAATCCTTGCAATTAAAGAGTCAGGAGAAATGTCAAAATGGAATCTCTCGCAAGAACCCAGAAGAATTATCGGCTCGATCAATAGAACCATTTTCGGTATCAAACCATTTTCGTATGCTACGAAACCCGACCACAGAGAGCGAGCAGATCTAGACTCAAGTGTGTGTGAGAGAAGAGCAGCGAAAGCGCAGAAATGAGCATGATCTGCGAGGGGGGAGAGGGACAGAGAGCACTCACCCAGAATGGAGGTCTTCTTCCTTGTTTAAGGGGTTGCGATCGTGGCGGCGATTCATCGTTGCGGTAGAAAGTGGGGGATTTGAGCCAGAGAGAGGGATTCACTCTTTTAAGGTATAAACCGGTTATTTTTTCAGTTCGGTTCGAACCGAACCGAATCGAACCGAACTGATATGAACCGAACTGAAAAAAAAAAAGAATGGTTAGTTTTTTGATTATCCGAAACGAAACCGAACCGAAACCGAAATACACTAATTTTTCGGTTCGGTTCAGTTTGGGTTAAATATCTCGGTTCGGGTTTTTTCGGTTCGGTTCGACACCCCTAGCTCTCACGGTTGAAAATTCTTTTTGTGTGTGTGTGAGTTCTTTTTCCTAGAGAGATTTGTTGAGTGGCTTTGCCCAACCTAGGTTAGGTTTGGAACCCTTTCCCGGATCCCTCGCTTTGGACTACTGAAATGAGACTAGACCAAAAGAGAGACAAAGTCAATGGCCCTTTTTCCCGATCATCCAAGGAGAGGGATTTTCCGGCAACAAAAAACCTTTTCTCCCCAACGGAACCGACTAACAGCTTCTTTAACTGCTTGCCTAGCGTACAAAGAGGCTACCAGCATGTAGTTCGAAGGACTTATCAAGTGTGAGGTAGCCTGTTTTATTTAGGCTAAGCGCCCCGGACCAAAAAAGCAACAGATGCTCGCAAGACTCCCGAATTCACCCCATTTTTTGTTGGGCACCTGTCTTTGGAGCAAGATTTTTTGACTTTCTTTCTGGAACTAGGTCTAGATGGAGTGACGTGCAATGACAAGAGATGTGCGCCGTAGTAGAAAAATATGGGTACGTATATTTCCAGACATGTTCGGTGAAAGAGGGGCAAAGGTGTGTACTGACTTGATCCTAAAGCTATGCTTTATAGAAGTTATATGCTATGTTTGGCGTGAGAAAGAGATTTGTTGAGTATGATTCGTGGATACTATCTAATTATGAACTAGATTAGCATTTTCCTGTTGAGAATTCGATCTACTAGATTACCAATATTTTTTGAACTCGACTTAAGACTAAAGTGTCCGGTAAAAAAGAACTCAAGAATAAAATGAGAGATCTAGATCACCATCATAAATCATATTCAATCTTGTCCCTTTCGGTATGATAGTTTCAAGAAATTATAAAGATTTTGAAGATGTAATAGTTGATATTAAAACTCTGAAAGAATGATGACATTTTAATAGTGGTACTATCATCAAGCCATCTTTTCGAAATCGCGACCTAATCTACCTAATTTTTGTGGTTGCGTTTGATTGTCTTAATAAACTAATGTTCAATAGAACAGCATTTGATTGAAGTGAAAATTCCATGAATATTAGAATGTTCAATTTTTGTGTTGGAAGGATGATTGATCTTGCTATAACCTATCCCACATCGAGAACGCAAAGAATATGTTCAAGTCTAAACTATTTATGCTACGGAAAAAAATGAAGGATCAGAGCATCAAATTGATCAAAAGTCAGAACAGTGAGCACATTGTCAGGACTATTATCAATGATGTTAGCCGAAGCTTTCCATTTAATAGAGATGACTAAGCTAGATAATGTTAACAATAGTGAAGTAGAATGACATATCAAGTAATATAACATATTGTAAACGGACCTCTAAACAAATGGATCATATACAACATTTAAAAGAAATTTGACACATCGTTTAGTTTTCCAATTTTTATTTTTTGGTAGGACTAGGGTCAAAATCCGAAAATTACATTGTTATTCTTCTAATAAAACATGATCCAATCTGATCGCCTCACAACAAAGGAAGCAAACCTATTAGCGGCCTATCTTATACACAATTATCACATGCATTGTTGGGTTGGATAACGCTAGCCAATTAGCACATGCATTTCCCTTCCTAAAATTATGGAGTATCTTGACCTGTTGAAAATACTTGAGCATACTTTCAACTTGAGAAATGAGCGTGTCACCAAAACGAAGCGATGAAGTTGGTTTCCGAAGCAAAGAAATAATTGCTTACGAGTCCGCCTCCACAATGCTAGCCTCAAATCAACTTCTTCCAGGCATATAAATCGTACAATGCCCTAGATTCTAGTTTTAATGATGTATTATGGGTTAATGCCACAAAAAATCTCAAACTGGTATATTTGTGATAAATTTACCCAAAACCAATATTTTGATTACCAAAAATCCCAAACTGGTACACTTGTGACAAATTTACTTTCCGTTAGTTTATGTTAAATTTTACCATCAAATTGTTAAATTAGATGGCACGTGGTAGTTGACAGATGAATCGGTTTAGGGTTTTACCCTCCATTTGTCACAGGTATACCGCTTTGTGATTTTTCGTGATATTAATCCAATTTAACGAAAACTAACGAGGGGTGAATTTGTCACAAATGTACCGGTTTGGGATTTTTAATGATCAAAAAATTAGTTTGGAATAAATTCATCACAAGTGTACCGATTTGGGGTTTTTGATGGTAAAAAAATTAGTTTGGAGTAAATTTATCACATGTGTACCAGTTTGAGGTTTTTTGTGGTATTAACTAATGTATTATTGACCTTTCAAGGCCATCTTGTCATTTTGATATGGGGAAAATTGTCCAAAAAGTCCTAAACCTATTATACTTTTGCCAATTCAGTCATAAACTTTGCAATTTTACTTATTGAATCTTAAACCATTTCACATTTTGCCAATTAAGTCCATCTGGCCAATTTTGGCTAGAAATCATTGACATGGATGCTGGCCGTCCTACGTGGCATGATAGGCGCTAACGTGGACAATTTTTAAATAATATTTTAATATTTTTCGGATTTTTTCTTTTTTTTTTTTTTCTTCCTTTCGGGCGATGGTCAAGTGGGCTGGCCTCACTCGAGGTGCCGACAAGGATCGGCCACCAATCCACTCTCGATTGCAACCTCCACCGCACGACACTGCCGCTTCGCCACTGTCGAACCCCTCTCGGCTAGCTCAACACTCCTCCTCTATGCTCGTCAAGCTTGTGGCCATCGAGATCTTGGCGAGCTCGACAGCCAAGACCAACTAATGCACTGTAAGGTGACTAAGCCAAGCACGCACAGACAGAGATGGGGACAAGTGAAGGGTAGAGATGGAGGGGTGAACGGCGGCTTTGACGGCTAAAGGAGGGGCAACGCACGATCCCGAGGTGGACGGCTAGGGTGGGTGGCTCGAGGCGGCATTCAGCTTGGCATAATCACAGAATTGGGGCCTTGAGGCTATTGAAGACAGACAACCCAAAATCAGTTTGAAACTTGCGGTGGGCATGGCCGAGCCTCCAGATCTCGGTGAGCTCGACAACTCATCCTCCAACCAACTTGCACAAGCAACCGTCGAGCCTTCAAAAAAACTGAGCTACCCCAAGCCAAGGTGGCCTCGCCCCCAGTTAGATATGGCAAGGTCGACCCTCGCCCTCGCCGTGGCTCACCCTTGCTTGGACGAGGCATGTCCACGTGGCCACCAATAAAAGGAAGACAAAATGAAAAAAAGAAAGAAAGAATAGAAAAAAAATTATTAAAAATTATCTATGTCAGCGTTAGCGTATTAATTTGAATTGATTTCAATTGGTAAAATGTGAAAAGGTTTAAGATTAAATTGGTAAAATTAAAATGTTTAGAACTAAATTGGTAGAAATGTAATAGATTTAAGACTTTTTGGATAATTTTTTCTTTTGATATGTGCCCGATAGGGATGTTTTGCAGCCGTAGTGGAACCACCTGTGTTGCAAAAACTCAATTGTTATCTCAATCGGTGTCTGTTGTTTGAACTCAGATTCGTCGATTTGTCTCTATTGTTGTCATGTCGAGTATCCTACGTCACATGATAAACCAAATTGCAAAGCTGTTATGTTTACCCAGTACTTTAATTATATGCTGATTTCCTTTATATGCTGGCATATTTAACTTTGTTGATCACACCCTTTGCTTCAGTGTAATCAGCACAACTTTATAACATTTAGAAAAAGAAGTAGGTCCCTTATGCCATTATTACGAGAAGGAAATAAAAAAAACAAAGTAGAGGTTAATAGCGGGAGGGGGCACGTACAATTTGGATGATTTCGTCCCTTTGTTCTTCTGGCGATATTTGGAGCCATTTAGGGATGAATTTAGTGCTACCGTTTCGTCTAATCATTTTTCAAAAAGAATTATGTTATCGCGTGTTCCTAGACACTTTTTTTTTTTTGGCTAAAACGCGTGTTCCTAGACACTTGTTAAACAATCAACCTGTAACTTCCAATTGAATGCGTTCATTTATTGTGTTACATGGAATCATTTGATGCTATTGTCATGTGAGTAAGAACTTCTGTTTCCTTTTCGCTCTGTACACTTTGTTTCAAACCATCTGGGCACTCTTGGTTAATCCTCTGGTGCTTACGTACCAAGCCATGCCCATCACATAGCTCTTTCTTGGCGCCTTTCTTCGGGTGCGGCCTCTCGCGAGCTGCTCAACTTTTTGCGGCGCGTGGGGATTGATATGCTGCTGAAACAACGGGAGAAGATGCTGATCAGTGTCAACTAGGTCCTGGATGAAGTAGAGGACAGACAACTGACCGGCGATCTTGGGGTGAAGTCGTGGCTTGAAGATCTTGGGAACTTCGCCTATGATATTGAAGACTTGCTTGATGAGTTTGCTATAGAACCCGTAGAAAACAAGTCCCAGGTAGAACCCAGCACTAGCAAGGTGCATTTCCTTCTTCCGAGTTGTTACTTCATATTGAACACGGGAGCATTTATGTTCAATCACAAAATGAGATCCAAGACAGAAGAGATGGATTGCATATTAGAGGATATCATCACTTAGAAGGATACTCTGGGCCTGAAAGACAATAACGGGAATCGATCAGCATACTGCCGACAGGATAAGCCACTTCCCACCATGTACTTGCTTGAGCCTGGTTTCGTTAGTAGGGAGGATGAAAAAGGGAGATCCTCGAATTATTGACCGGAGAAGAAGACGATAGAACATGTGCAGATCTAAAAGTGATTCCATTGTAAGGATGGGGTATTGGAAAGACAGTTCTAGCTCAGTAAGTCTACAATGATGCTAAAGTCATCGGCTATTTCAATGCGAAAGCATGGGCATGCATTTCCAATGATTTCGATGTGCTTGCTATTACAAAGAGAATCCTAGAGATAGCCAACAGCCATTTATCCTGTGAAGGTAAAGACCTGATTTGGCTTCATGATTAGCTCAAGAAAACCTTTCGGTGAAGAAGTTTCTTGTCATTTTAGATGACAAGAAATATGGAAGCTGGACTATCCTCTTGGAGCAATCGGGAGCCAAGATCATTGTCACGACTCATAACCTCCAAATTGCTAAAATAGGCGGTGCTCCACCATACAGTCTCAAAGAGTTGCTTGTATGACTTCGTTCGCATTTCATGCTCTTGGAGTAAAAAATTCCAATCATCATTCCCATCTTGAAGAATTAGGTTGTCCGACCAAAAAAAAAAAGAATTACGTCAAAAAATAGCAGAAAAATGCAAAGGGTTGCCATTAGCCGTGAAGACATTGGTTACGTTGCTACGCAGCAAGGTTAGTCCCATGAATGGAAAGCTATATTGAACAGCAGAATTTGGGATCTATTAGAAGAAAGAAATGAGACCCTTCCAGCTTTGAAACTTAGCTATGTCCATCTCCCATCCAATCTGAGGAGATGTTTCGCTTACTATGCTATATTTCCCAAGGACTATGAAATCGAATGGGACGAATTGATTCACTAGTGGAGTACAGAGGGCTTGTTGGAGGGAAAAGAAGAAAAGAGTTGTTGGAACGCAAGTTTGAATTATTTCGACGAGCTAGTATTTAGATCGTTATTTCAGAAGTCAAGCAGCAATGGATCACGATTCTTGAAGCATGATCTTGTGAATGACCTTGGCAAAGCTAGTTGCAAGTGTAACCTATTTTAGTTTAGAGGAGTTTGATGGTGATCAAAATAATGCATCTTTTGCTCATCACGCCTTATTCATTTCCAGCAGTCACATTGTGTCAAAAAAATTTAAGATATATCAATGGAATGAAGGGATTTATTGTTGCTAAATAAGCATTGTAGGTTATGTCGCAAAGATAACTTTGTGAAAACTATTTGGTTGGATTAAGGTTTGTTTGAGGTTTGTACTTATTGTTGCTTTTTAGCGTGTAGAGTTGCATGTTATTATCACGGGTCGATTGCTTGGGATCGAAACCGTACGACGACTTAAGCTTCCTTGGATTGTTGGAACTGTGCAACAACTTAGGTTTCCTTGGATTGTTGGAGTGCCTAAACCTGAATTGTAGAGAGAGAAAGAGTTTTAAAGCGAAAAGCTCTGAGAGAGCTCCTCTATTTATACAAGAGTCTCTTTCATTACAACCGTTGATTCCCTTTAGATATAGCCATAGAGATTGCATCTCTCCATCTACCAACTACCGAGATTCAAGACAAGAATTCTCTAGAACATGATACATTTACCGTATTGTCCATCCCTAGAAATATTCTAGAGGACTCCGAAAATCCTAGGAGACTTGTTCCCTCTTCTTTGATCGTACACGCTACTTTATTCTTGAGGAATCTTGGGACCGTGAGATTACGATCTATGTCATCTCTATGCTTGTGATGGCAGACAGGTAATACTCGGGCTTGTCATCTCTATGTTTGTTGATGGCAGACAGATGTCAACTTCAACCCTCTTCATTTCGGTCCAATTTTTACGAGGTCCATTTACTGGCCTTCGCATTTCTCCAAATAATTATTGGAGGAAGAACCCCAATTGGTTAAAGGGGGATGCTATAAGATTAAAAATAGTAATTATTTATTGACTACAAGATTTAAACAGAGACTGAGAACATTTTACTCATTTTATTTTTTGGATTCTGCAGGAAATTCAACCTCCGAATTCGGCCATTTTCTTGTGGTTATTCGCCGTAATACCGTCATCAATTAAAATATTGATTATGTTTGCGCTTATTTTTATATAATAAAAAGCAAGTTTACCGACGAAGGCCTCTTCCAAGAACCAGCCCTCCGTGTTTGACAAGAAAATCCAACTTATGAAGCAATTTGCCCATTTCAAACTCTTTTCCTCTAAATTATTTGGTAAACAATAAAACAATAAAAAAAAACAAGAGATAACTTGGAGAATTTGGCTCTATTTACTATAATCCTTGGCCATATTCGATCTGGCGTGTGAAATTGAGAACACGGGTGCTTACTTGCTTTTTTTTTGTAATTGCGAAATCTATATGATAAGGACTTATACTAGCGGTGCTTCTTAGATAAATCCTAACGATATATACAGCACATTATATCTGAAATTGGTTTATTTGGGTTTGTTTGGTATTTGTTGTATAGTTCAATTGATGCCCACGTAAAAAGCCACAAATAAAAGTAAAAAAAAAACTAACGCGGGAGAATTCGGAGCTAAAAATTTGACAGTCAGTGCAGTGGTAACAGCTAACAAAAGTTGGAGATTCTCTGTCGCGCGCGATGTCTCCATTAGCGTCTCAATAAATCTTAACCATTTACACGTTCAATCCCAAATTTCACGATTATCTCTAAATGAATCTGAAGTCTGGACTTAGCAAGAACGAATGCCAAGTACAGAAAACAGAGAACGCTTTACAACGGTGGAGAGATAAACGAAATCAAGAGAGAGGACGACGGAGCCCTTAACCGGGTTAGCAGGACCGAAGTCGGGAGCGGCTTCGAGCAAGCGAGAGGTGCCCGCCATGGAGTATTCTTCCTTCGTGGGCTCTGCTCTTTCGCTTCCGAGTGATGATGAAGCAGGCAGGGAGAAGAGAGAGGGAGAGACGCGGAGACTTACAATGACGACTCGGAGACTCTTCAAAAATTGCTATGCGATCTGCTTGAACATGTTCTCGAAGTTTTATGTTCTTGTTAGTAGCTTCTTAAAAAGAATTGGTAAAATCACAGATCTACAAAATCATTCAAAATCATTGGCGTCATTATATGAATATTTAATAATTGAACTTTTACGATTACGTGCGAGCTTGTGTTATTACAGGGATTAAGCATGTCATATGTGTTGAATTCACATTCACTATTTTAGCTCTCTCCATTATATATTTGTCTTGCGTAAATAGGTGGAGCACTATTAGTATAATTGTCAACATAATCAAACGGATGTGAGTTTTGCTTTTAGTACCTATGATAAGGTTTTGAAATGTTATTTCTTTTGATTTTTAACTTATTGCACCCTCAATTAGCTAGTTAGTAAATGCCGATCCTCATTTGAATGGCTGGAATTATCGATTGACTTTACCGAAAAAAGTGTACATGCTTAAGAGTGTGCAAAAAAAATAAAACATGAGTAAAATCTAAATCTATTAGACATCATCCATGATAAACTTTAATTCACAGAGATTGAGAAAGTGCGAAAAAAATTGTATGTCACTGAGCTACGGTTATATTAAGTTGTTAGATTTGTAACTGCACCATCTTACTCGAAATTTTAATCATCACATTAAGTCTTTTGCAACATTATGTTTGCACTAAACACAAGGCATAAATTTTTTTTGAGCAAAACATAAGGCATAATTGAAATGTAGATAAATTGTTACCTTTAAAAGTAGGATCTCCCTTTCCTTATAGTAATATGAATAGATTATGACACTCAATATCTGATGGATAAGTTATCTCTTTATCAATTTATTGGCCCCTCAGTTCCCTTTCCCCGTCTAACACGTCCAATTAAACTTAATCTATCCTTGAGAGCATTAGACCATGAAAGATTAATGACATGTGGGTCTCTCAAATGCTGGTTTTGTACATAATTCTTATATAACTGGTATTAATAAGGGTGAAAATTGACAGAATTATTGAGCCAGTATGTAAATACACAAATTGGAGTCAGCATGGTCAAGAAAATGAGAGTATTTGTGGTTTTAAAGACTAAAAGGAGATTATATATACTCAAGAAATTGTCCCTTGATAATGTGTGACTAAAGTTGTCTTTAGTCTCGTTTTGTTTTATTAATCAATTGTTTCTTCGCGGGCATGGCAAGTGAAATTACACTTTTGGCGAGAGCGTATGCTCGGATGACTCAACCCTGTCTTCTGTTTCATGCTTTCCAGTGAAATATCTCAAGTTCATGTTTTCACATGAGAGACGACACGATTGTAATGATAATCTCGAGTTCATACACATAAATGTGATGTTAAGTTCTATTGTATCTTGGTGTTTTTTGCCCCTCCAAGCACCTTTTTATAACCTGTGGATCTTTAATCCCACATTCGAGTATTCCTTGGTTGGGTTGAACCTAAATCCAAACCAAGAGATTGCGCATATAATATGCTGGTGCTCAATATCTCGCTCTCAATTTTAATATAGTTCAATAAAAAACAAGTGAAAGAAAAGTGCGGTGAAGTGATTGGAATAGACATCCAAAGACAAAATCTAGTCATTGTCTTGTTGCTGAAAAACTCGTTTCAGTCACCAAAGGATCTGATTTAGATTTGAAATTTGCATTAGTTAAGCTCTACAATTCCTCCAATTATGAGATTTCATCTCTCTTGAAGCTACCCAGTGTAATATAACATGCATTAATAGGCTAGATTAGACAAACAAACCAAGAATCAATATAGTTTTGGACCTATAAATGTACCGTTAGACTCAATTTTCTTCAAGTCATATTGCCTTTTTATTTGTATCCATTTTTTTTGGATAATTCAAGGCACGGGCACGGAGACGCAGCTTCCTGGAAGCCCATGGAGATCTTGCAAGTCCCATGAGCCAATTAAGTCCATACTTTAACATGTGCGAGTGGACTTGATCCAAAGCAATTTGTACATGGTCGGTGGGATTCAAACATGTGACTTTATTTCTTGAATGTGTTCGGAAGAGAAGAATATGTTTTGATATAACTTGCAGAGTTATTTTTTTTATGAGAAGGAAAAAAATGGATACTTGTTTGTATTTTTATTGTGCAATCTTATTATGTTGTAGGAAACTTATCTAAAAAGTCATAAATGTATTGTACGACTGCTAATTTAGTTCTAAAATTTTCAGTTTTACCAACTGAATACTAAGCTTAATTTTTCACTATTTCTCAATGTAATCCGTCCAGCAAATTTTAATCATAAATCGCTGACATGGACGTCGGCCGTCTTACATGACACGGCCGATATTAACGTGAATAGTTTTTTACAATTTTTTTTTATAGATATTTTGTATTTTTTCTTGTTTTTCCATTTGTTTTCTTGTTTCCTTTTCTTCTTCTTTTTCCCTATTTGTTTGTTGCCAGCCTTGGCGATGGCCGGTGAGAGCGACAATCGCCTAAGCGACGACGGCCATTTCGGGCCTTTGTCCTCACCATATCTGACTAGTGTGACTGTCTCTCAGATCTAGTTGCGGTCCTTGGCTATGGCTAGTCACCAATCATCATTGACACTAGGCACAAGCAAAAAGAAAAAAGAAACAAAAAGAAAAAAGAAAATGAAAGAATAAAAAAAATAAAATTACCAAAATAGTCCACGTCCACGTTAGCGCCGGTCGTCCAGTCATGCCACGTAGACGACCGGCACTGAATGAATCGCCATATTGGTAATTTCCGATCAAAATCGGCCAAAAGGACTACATTGAGAAATCTTCAAAATATTTAGGACTAAATTTGCCAAATTAAAAAAGTTTAGAATAGAATTGACTACCGTACAAAATATTTAGAACTTTTTGATATTTATCCCTATGTTTTGTCACTTTAAGAAGTTGACGACAACATGCACTCAACTGTGTGTATCGTACTTGTTTTTTTGTTCCCTTCGAATGTGTTGGCAATTAATCGACAAATCCTCATTTCGTGAAACATTACAAAAGAGTATACGTTCCACGATGTGTAAAATTGACCAATTCGATGTGGGATTGCTTATAAGAACCTATAGGCCGAGGGTGGATTTTAGGTTAAATACACAACCCATATTGGAACTTGGGGAAAATTCAATTAGGGACCCCAAGTGGGGTCCTTTTCTCAAAAGAGGACCCAAAGTGGAAATTGTGTCAAATAAGGGCCTGAAGTGCCCAATCAGTCTCAAATAGGGGCCCGAAGTACTCAATTTGTCTCAGGTAAGGGGCGGATGCGGAGGACGGTCAAATCCGCCGCCGAGACAAGATCTTGTTAAACAGCGGAACAAGACGATAAATCCTTTTTTTTTTTTTTCTTCCCTCCTCCCGGCCATTTGGGCCATGAGGGAGGGCCTCACCGGCGTTGGGTGGGCGAGGGCAACCCTCGCGTGAGGAGGGCTCGGGGCTGAGCTTCGCCCGGACGCTCTGAAGCGAGCTTCCGAGCTGCGCCCGGCTACATGGCGAGCTCCGCCCTAGATGCGGGCGGCTTCGAGCTTTCGCTCCGGCCATAGCGGCTTCCAGCCCGGATATCACGAAGGCGAGGGCTTCGGCTTCAACTTCATACCCGGCGGCGAAGCTTCGCCGAATGGCGGCGAGCTTCGGCGAATGCAGGCGAGCTTCGAGGAAGCTCGACCATGGCGAGCTTCGAGTATCTTGCTTCGCGCCGTAGGTGTCTTGGTCGGCGGGCGAGCTGTGAGATGGTAGTGACTCGAGCTCTCAAGCCATGGCACCTGCCCCTCCCACCAGCTCAAGTTCTCCCCAGGAAGCCCCAGCTGGAGTCCCGGGCCTCCACATTGCAGCCCAGCCCGCCCGTCTGGCTCTAAACAACCCGGATCTGAGGCATTTCCTTCCTCCTCAAGCTCGTAGCAATACCATCGCCTCGTGACAGCCCCTCAAGGCCCCTCGACTACGCCAATCCGGGTGAAATTTGGCCTCCTCGAGCTCGCCCAGATCTGGGCGGAGCTCGCCATGGCAGCGAGCTCGAAACTCGCCTAGATACAGGCGGGGCTCACTCATATTCCAGCTGTCATGGTCGGCAAGCTGGGGCTCGCGGGGCTCGATGAGCTCGGCTTGTCGGCCATCACAGGCGAGCTCGCCCTCGTAAGCCCGCTGGCCATGGCGGGGGCGGCGTGAGCTCGGCTCGCCGCGGCGGCGGCTTGAGCTCTCCTAGATCTAGGCGAGCTCGCCCAGATGTCCGGCGAGCTCGAGCCCGAGCCTCCGCTAGCAGGGTCGCCTCGCCCACTCGGCCGTGAGGGTAGCCTCCGTGGCCCTAGCTATGGCCGGCGGAGGGAAGAGAAAAAAAAAAACAGGGATGAATGTCTTGTTCCGCAACGCCGAAAAAGATGCAGCTTTCGCCACGGGCGAACCCGAGCCCTTACCTGAGACAAATTGAGTACTTCGGGCCCCTATTTGAGACTGATTAGGCACTTCAGGCCCTTATTTGACACAATTTTTACTTTGGGTCCTGTTTTGAGAAAAGGACCCCACTTGGGGTCCCTAATTGGAATTTTCCTTGGAACTTGTATATCTGAGGTGCAAGATGAGTTGACTTTTAAAATGAGATTTCCTCAATAAATTAAATATGTATCATTAATGTAATTGTCTGGAGTGTATTAACTAGAGGGAAATCCGATATAGATCTAGGATTTGTGCATGAGCCGTTGCATGTAATTTCTTCTCAACCTAATTTATTTGGAGCAATAAAGGAAGAATTATAACACCATGGAGGGGTTCTTATAAGATCAATCCAAAGCACAAGCGTATACAATAACCAAAAATACTCAGAAATAATGGCAATGTCACACCTAACCCTACTGGCTTTCCTCATTTGCTTTCTCATCACCTCTGAGCCTTTCCTCTGAGCCTTTCGGAACCTATGGTTTCACTATCAAACTCATTGCCATAGACCGATTTGACACAACGCTCTTTCCTAAAAATCTTACCCGAGAAGAACAATAATAAAGAATCTCCCAAATATCTCGAGCTCATGTGTACCAACTTGAATCCATGGTCTCTACAAGTTCAATGGACCTGAAGGAGTCAATACAACATAACCCCAATGCTCTACAACCTCCGGTTGCTATGGGTATTCTCAATTATTACTTAACCACCCTATCAGTTGGCACACGTCCCTATTCTCCTAATTTGGTGGTGGATACGGGTAGTGTGGATACATGGATGCAATGCGAAGGATGTAGCCATTGGTTCTTCAATAGGCAAGGTAACTTCAATAGGAGCCAATTAAAATCATACCGGCCCTTACCTTGTCAAGATCCCCTTTGCGTTCCTCATCTATGTCAAAACAACTTTTGTATGTATGACCATACGTGCTTTGGATCTAGATATGGTGATTGCTATAGCAAAGGACAGGTTGGATTGGACACCTTCACCTTTAATAACAGGGGATCTCTCAAAAGATTTCCCCGCACTGTCTGGTTGCGGCCTAGATAATAACAAATTGGATTGGGAAAAGAGCGGATAAAATAACAATATAGCTGGGATTTTTGGCTTGGGTTTGGGAAAGCGGTCTATCTTTACGCAATACGTTAATGAGACTGAAAACCGCATATCACACTGCTTGCCAACGCTTTACGGTCCCCGCGCTTCATGTATCTACATTTCAGGGACGACGTAGAATTACCCAGTAGTCCTAAGTTCAAGCGTACAAGATTGATTCCTAATGTAACTGACAATGAGGTTGAAGTCATGGATATCAACAAGAAGTGCCTAAACATAGAACCTTCCGTTTTTCGGATGAGACCGGACCACACGGCGGGTTTATTTTGGACTCAGGAATTCCTCTTACAGCTCTTGTTCGACCTGCCTATAGTAAAAGAGGAAATAGTCGAATATTTTCGCAGGAAATATAATTGGCATCCTCTCTCTCCTCAAGCGGACCGATTGGATTTGTGCTACAACATGCTTCATCAGAATTTCACAGCTCCAAACATGACATATCATTTCACCGGGAGAACTACTCTTGATCTCCCCGTTAATAATGTTTTTCAGTTTTCAATGCAAGCTTCTGCTTAATGGTGATGCCCATAAATGACCCCGGACCCAATAAACTTGGAGCACTTCAACAGTCGGATTTCCGATTCTTGTTCGATTTTACAGCATTAACCATCTCTTTTGTACCTGAAATCTGTGGGCCAATTTGAGAATCAAATGGATCGAATAAGGAAAGAAATTTAAAGACAGCAACGTATAAGGTCCTCTGTGTGTACTTCTCTTCTGAATTTGCTATTGATCAGGATCCAATAAAGAGAACTTTTCATGAAGTTCATTTCTTCATATGCACACTGTTTATTCTTTGCCTTCTTGACAGAACATAAAGCTTAGTTCATGAAAGAAAATTGAGATATTTGGGCCCAGGAGGATTAACAGGGCGAATTGCTAGTTATCAAATATGAAACTAATACGCACTTTGCTACATGAAGAATTAGGAAAAAGCATGAACCATCTCGTAAAAGAATTGGCCCTCCTTATCAACTATATGTGGCAATAATTATATGCAGCTCGAATTGAAAGAGCAGAGAAGCAAGAGGCATTATAATTTTAGATGCACCCATCATGCAGAGGCTTTGTTTGGTTTAGCATTTGGAATGAGTTTTGGGGCTCTAAAGTTCCTTGGGCAAATACAAAGGGTATATGGCAATTTATTAGGAGCGCTTTGGAGAGATACAATTTGCATCTCCAGAGCTCTCTGAAGGCCTTTAGCCGAATGGAGGGTTGTAGGTGCCTTAAGAAGTTGCATTTTTTGGAGGCCTAATCCAAAAAAAAAAAAACATTAACTTTAGGTCGAGTGACAATTCTGGCCCCAATTTTTTTTTTCTCTCTTAAAAAGCATCAAGTTTAGGTCGAATGACAATTATGACCCCAACCTTTTTTTTTGTTTCGTTAAAAATCTCCAACTTTCACTTAAATCCCAAATTTGATCCTCTTGACTTAGAATCATTGATTATCCAACTTGACTATTCCACTTTAGCAATAAATCCACGTCGCTTACTGACTGGATTTAAAGCACTATTCATTGTCTTTTTCTTTGATGCACATCTTGAAAAATAACGGTGAAACCGTTCATTTCCTTCACTTTACTGGCAAGTCAAAAAATCTCCAAATTGAATCTCTCTAGCCAGACTTCGTCGTTTTGTTGAAATCTAAAGTTGTATACCACTGCCCATCAACAAACGCCATGACGAGATCCGCCAAGCTCACGACCATAACTCTTTTTCTCAAACAAGAGTGACTTCAGACAGAGAGTCAACAAGAGGCCCAATTTAGAATAATAGTGAAAGTTGGTTATTTTTTATGAGACAAAAATTTGGACTAGAATTGTCACGCGACCTAGAATTGGTGTTTTTACGAGACAAAAAAAAATTGGTGCCAAAATTGTCACTCGACCTAAGGTGTGCTTTTTTTGGGAATTAGCCTCATTTTCGGAATGCTACTTCCCTGGTTTAATGAAAATGCGACACTTTCCCATCCTGCCCTCGTTTGTCAACCATAATTCCATTTTCGCCCATTTTAAATTAAAACTCCTATTCTCTATTACTTTCCCATCCTGGACACGAGAGGATTTTAGTTTGGCCATGTCTCATGAATTTCTTTGTTAAGCTCGCTGAAATGATGATAATATGTCCTTGATTGCTTCATGTCTTCCAAGCCATTTATCGAGGCTCTAAGGCTCCGTTCATTTGGCGAAAAATATTCTTCTTTTGGAAAATATTTTTCCAAAAATCATTTTCCTAAAAATGTTTCTCCGAACATAATTTTCCGATATTCAGTGACCAATATGAAAAAGTTTCGGAAAATATTTTTTCCGGGCGGCGGTGGGCGGCCGGTGGGGGGGCGGCGGCGGCCCGCGGCGGCGATCGAAAGCGGCGGCACCGACCCGGCGGCGGCGGCGACCTTAGTGAAGAAGAAGAAGAAGAAGAAGAAGAAGAAGAAGAAGCTCCGGAAAATGATTTCCGCTTTTGAAGAAGCAGAAGTCATTTTCTATAGACTTAGGCTATTTTGTGAGGGGGGAAGGAAAATATTTTCCCACGGAAAACGTTTTCCGCCCCCGAACACCGGAAAACCCGGAAAATATTTTCCGGGAGAATATTTTCCGCCAAACGAACGGAGCCTAATTGTAATTCTCTTCACTTATTGCCTCAGTTTCTCCACTGGAACTGCACCATTTGCTGATGCTGCATTAGCAGTATGAATTCTGAGTTGAGGATCTTGTGCTTCTTCAACGTTTGGTCTTGATCTGTGAATTTGACAAATCAGACATGTGAACTTGACAAAAAGACGCATCAGATTCAATTCAATTTCACACAAGAGATTCTTGGCCGAATCCAACAATACTCAGAATCGGATTTATGTCGCAAGAAAACTGAACGTAGATCTAAACCGAGACAGAAATGAATCGAAGTGCAAAGCTCCTAGATTCATGCTCAATGAAAGACAACCGAACTTAAGCGACGCCTATAGCAAAAAACGAGCAACATACATCCATATACAATGAGGAAACCGACGCAAGTGAACTGTTAATGAGCTAGTTTCCATAACGGGAAGCTCTCGGTTACGAACACATTAGGCAACTAAACATTGTAATGCAGCAAATTTCTCTACGCGATGCTTAATATGAAAGAAGCACGACCTGGGCGCTTATTTCTTCCAACAAGCATGCACACCGATCTAGCTCAGGAATGTCATCAAACACGTTGCAGGCGTTCGACCAAGGAACAAAATGAAACAGTAAGGGAGAGAGATTCGCAGCCAATGTAAAATACAATCGACACAGCACATTCGAGGTTCTTGTGATTGTAAGAATTTCCTAATGTGGGCTTCATTAATTGAAATTAACTGAATTAATTTGGTCTAATAAAGGTAAGATATATGGGTTCTTAATAAGTCTAATATGGGTTGGCTGGTGGTGTGGGCGAGTATGGCCCGGCCCGTAATGAGAGGGCCCGTGGTGAAGACTCTATAAATAACGCTCAAGTCCCTCCCCTAACCTCGAGGATGCACATTTTGACTCACATACGGATCAAGAGAGAACTTTCTTCTCGTGAGTGGCAATCTCATTAAGCCAGTGTTCTAACGAAGGGGATAGGGGAGAAGATCTTGAGTTCGTGTTCGAAACAAATCGCAAATTCCGCCTCAAGTATGATGGATTCCAAACCAGGTACGCGAATCGACAATTACTCCCATATCGTGTTTCGATTTCTAACTATGGTGATCCTTGGGCGTGCCATTTTCATGGCCAACATGTGGTATCAGAGCCTGCCATAGATTAGAACCGAAACATGCGGATTAGAACCGTTTTTCCATTTTGTCCGAGAGGTTTTTGCCAAGTTTCAAATTTTTATCGGGTAAAAGTTAAATTTTATTATATATTTGGAATCTACTGGACCGGTCACCGGTTGACCGTTGACCAGTCGGACCGGCGGATTCAACCGGTTGACCGGCTGAACAGCGGCGCCTTACCCGACGCCTTCCGTGGCCGGCGTGCGGGCGCGTCCGACGTCCGTTTTGGACGATCTTGGTATCGACGCGCTCGTATCGAGATGCTCTACGTTGTGGTATATTTATTTTACATGTTTGAAGCTTATACAGATGTGAAAATACGTATAGAACCCTATGTACGCGTATTTTTAGGGTATTTTTGCGTATTTTCTTGTATTTCTCTATGGTTTCGGAAATACATAAGGTGGCTCACATGTATATCACCACATAAGGACTATGTAGAGTGTAGTTCATTGTCTATCAATGAATGGAACGGTACAATTAGCATGGCATGTAATTTAAGAGACATACTACTGTCTTTACATCTAGCATTACATGCATTTAGTAAATGTGATACATAATGCTCATATCCCTTGTATGAGAGATTTTCAAGAATTTAGTTGGGTTGTGACCGCCAAAGTGGCACACTTGATTGGGTTTGAGAAATATCGGTCTCATATTGTGATGGGATGTCTCTCGGTCTATTACGTGATTATACTCCCAAAGAAGGTGATCTTGTATTAGTTCATGGAGGGGTACATGTATAGCATGTACTTGAGAAATGACTAATCTTAGTGGTTCATACACCCAAAGGTGGTGATTTCATAAAAGATTAGAATATGTTCTCATGGTCATTTGTCATGTGGAGAGTGTACAACTGCATGTCATATTTTCTGCCCAAAGGTGATTATATGATGATGTATGTAATTCTCTATATAAGTATTCACATGATGCTGATTGTATTGTTTGTTTATTTTGCAGTCACCTTTTCTGTAAACGGCAATTCTATTTCAATTGAGGTCCTTACTGGTTTGAACTTTAAGAAATGGAAAGAGGATTTTCTGTTTGGAATGGAGCTGGCAGATGTTCACATTGCTCTTACAAAAGATAAGCCGCAGATATCACGGCCTCTAGTACTGAAGCTGAGAAAACGGAGTTTGCTGCCTGGGAAAAGAGCAATCGGATTTGCTTATTGACAATGAAGAAATCCATTCAAGAACACTTGAAAAGTGGTTTGCCAGCTGACTGTACTGCTAAGGAAATGATGGCAGCCTTAGAGGCTAGAAACCGTATTTCATCTAATGCTGAGGTTGGTACACTTCTTCAAAAGCTCTTCAATATGAAGTATGATGGTACTGCTGGGGTTAGAGATTATGTCCTTAGGATGGTAGACCTAAAGACAAAGCTTCAAGCTCTTAATGTTTCCATTCCTGATGCTTGTATTGTGCATCAAGCCCTAAACACCCTTCCACCTGATTTTGGGATTATAAAGACAAATTATAATTCCCAAGATGAGACTTGGTCAGTTAATGACTTGATAGCAAGGGTGGTGGCAGAGGAAGAGAAACTTAAGAAGGAAAAAGGGCATCTAGCCTTATATGTTTCTAGTTCCCACAAAAAGAAGGATAAAAGTTCAAAAATCGTACTCATAAAGGTACTCATGACACTACCGGTCAACTGACAATATGGGTCCAAGAAAACATCTTTCAAAAGGGATGGTGGCCAACGCTTCTTTTGTAAGAAGAAAGGTCACATAAAGAAGGATGTGCAAAGTTTAAAGCTTGGTTGTCTAAACGTGAGCCAACAGGTAATGATTCTTTGGCATTTGTTTGTGAATCCAACCTATCAGAAGCACCATCCAGTTCTTGGTGGCTCGATAGCGGTGCAACTAATCATGTTGCGTTTACCATACAGGGATTCATAAACCGGAGGAAGCCAAATCAGGATGAATCAAGACTCACCGTGGGAAACAACGAGAAAGCTGATGTTGTGTTTGTAGGAGATGTAATCTTGATTCTAGACTCTGGTTTTAGATTAATGTTGAAAGACACTTTCTATGTACCTTCATTTAGACGGAACTTAGTTTCCGTGTCGTGTTTGGACATGTATGGCTACTCTTTTGAAATCAAGAACAATGTTATTTCTTTGTTTCTTAATTCAAATAAGGTTGGGTGCTGTTATTTGTCCAATGGATTGTACAGATTGTGTTTATCTCCCAATGACATATACGTCGCTTATACGGCTGAAAAGGTTGTTTCTAAGAGACCATTACCTAAGGAACAGTCTTATGCATTGTGGCATAAACGGCTTGGCCATATCTCTAAGGATAGAGTAGAAAGGCTGGTAAAGACTAACATCGCCCCGCTCTTAAAGATGACTTAGAGACATGCGAGACCTGTTGTAGAGGTAAAATGACCAAGATAAGGAAGAAAATCGGCAGTCAAGTTCGACTGTTGGAGGTCATTCACACCGATATAAGTGGACCCTATACGGCAACCTTGTGTAGAAATTTTTATTTCATCACATTTATTGATGACTATTCTCGATATGGTTATCCAGACTTGATTAAAGAAAAGTCCGAGTCTCTTGACAAGTTCAAGATTTTTCGGATGAAGTCGAGAAACAGTTGGGAAAAGTCATAAAGGTTGTTAGATCTGACCGAGGTGGAGAGTATTATGGCAAGCATGGCGATGCTGGACAGCTTAAGGGGCCATTTGCCAAATACTTAGAGGATTCTGGGATAGTGGCTCAATTTACTATGCCTGGGAGTCCTGAGCAAAATGGTGTGGCCGAAAGGCGTAATCGCACCCTTATGGAAATGGTGAGGAGTATGATTAGTAGGACAAATTTACCTGGTTTTCTGTGGGGTGAAGCTTTGAAAACAGCTTTGTACATTTTGAATCGTGGTACCTACAAAAGCTGTTCCATCGACTCCTTTTGAGTTATGGACCGGACGAAGCCTAGCTTAAACCATCTTAAGGTTTGGGGATGTCCGGCAGAAGTGAGGTTGTATAATCCAACATTAAGTAAGTTGGACTCCAGAACCACTCGGTGTTATTTTGTATCTTACCCGGATCATTCGAAGGGATATCGGTTCTATAATCCCAATGGAGGCACAAGAATTGTGGAATCACATGACAGCCAAGTTTCGGAGTTTGATGTGGTCAAGAAAGTAGCTGCTCACTGCACTATTGAGGATAATAGTACGGTAGGTAATATTGTATCTTTATCTCCTCCCATACAGATAATTGTGGAAACTCCCACACCATGATCGAACCCGCTGAGGCTCGGGATCCCGTTTGTCGAGACAGCTCCTAATGAAGTTCCTCAAGGCTCAAAAAGTGGGATGAGGTTGTTGTTGTTCCAAAGAAGGAGATCCATTAGGGAGAGACGATCAGCTATACCACCGGACTATTTAGTCTATATAGGAGAGCAAGACTACGATATCGGGTTCTGTGGGTCGATCCAGTTGACTTATGCGGAAGTTGCTTTTTGTCCTCACGAATCGTGGTTGGATGCAATGAGAGATGAAATGCAATCTATGAAGCATAATGGAGTTTGGGAACTTGTTGAATTACCCGAAGGTCATAGACCCATTGGCTGCAAATGGGTGTATAAGACTAAAAGGGACTCCAAAGGAGAGATTGAGAAGTTTAAAGCCCGATCGGTAGCTAAGGGTTTCACTCGAGAGAGAAGGAGTAGACTATGAAGCAACTTTTCTCCGGTCTCTTCTAAAGATTCTTTTAGAGTGATCATGGCATTAGTAGCTCATTTCGATATGGAGTTACACCGGATGGATGTTAAAACCGCCTTTCTCAATGGAGACCTTAATGAAGAAGTCTATATGATGCAACCCAAGGCTTTATGTGAGATGATTCAGTGCACGCTTGTATGTAGATTGAAAAGTCTATTTATGGTCTCAAGCAAGCTTCTAGACAATGGTACTTGAAGTTTCATAGTGTTGTCGCTTCATTTGGTTTTGTTGAGAACAAAGTAGATCAGTGTATATATTGCAAGGTCAGTGGGAGGAAATTCATTTTCCTTATACTCTATGTGGATGATATCTTGCTTGCAAGCAGTGACCTTGGTTTACTGCATGAGACAAAGCGGATGTTGTCAAAGAACTTTGATATGAAGGACCTTGGTGAGGCGTCTTTTGTCCTTGGCATTGAGATTCATAGGAATCGTTCTCGCCGACTATTGGGTTTATCTCAGAGGGCATATGTTGATCGTATTTTAGAAAGATTCAACATGCAACAATGTAAGCCAGGAATTGTTCCTGTCTGTAAAGGTGATAAGTTGAGTCTGTCACAATGTCCTCATTCAGATTTTGAGAAAGCCCAAATGAAGAATGTACCTTATGCTAGTGCACTTGGGAGTATTATGTATGCTCAAGTATGTACTAGACCAGATATTGCTTTTGCAACGGGACTTCTAGGCAGATATCAGCCAAATCCAGGACACAATCATTGGGTTGCTGCTAAGAAGGTTTTGAGGTACTTAAAGAGGACAAAAGACTATATGCTGATTTACAAACATGTTCAGGATCTACAGCTAGTTGGGTATTCGGATTCAGACTTTTGTCGGGTCGGGATGAAAAGAAGTCGACAAACAAAGTTACATTTTTAAATTAGCAGGAGGTGCAGTATCATGGAAAAGTGAGAAACAGAAATCAATGACATCCTCTACCATGCAAGCGGAGTTTGTAGCATGCTTTTCGGCCGCTACTCAGGCAATTTGGCTCCAAACCTCATTAAGGAGTTGACCGTATTTGATTTTGTGGATAGGCACATACAGTTGTATTGTGATAACTCGGCAAATGTTGTTTGTTAACAACAACAGAGGTCTCAAGGGGTCTAAGCATATGGAGGTCAAGTACTTGACTATAAAAGAAAAAGTTCAGGATGGTGACATTGCAGTAGAGCACATTTCAACAGATGATATGATTGCAGATCCGCTAACTAAAGGCCTTCGCCCTTGTGTATTTGATCGACATGTCATTAACATGGGCTTAGGAGTATCATGGGATACCATCAATTAGTGGGAGCTGTTTAGTTTTATGTTGCTCTTGTGAAGTTTGTATATGATTTTGTTACTTTTTTTGTAATATTTGAATATGTATCAACTCTTTTGCATTCAATGAGATATTTGTGAATGTAGATTTATCAAGTTGAGTACATATATGAAAATCTCGAGGCATTGTGTAAACCTTGAGTATGTGCTATGGGGCATTCTTGGTATTAGCCTTAACAATATGTCTTGTTACACATAAAGTACAGTTAACTATCAAGTTAAGACATATGCAGAGTTCGTTGGAACCATGAAGGATATTCTCGGTGACACACTAGGTTTTGTGACACTTAAGGAGAGAGAATTATGGACTAACAAAGTGGACAACACATGAAGTACACTCATTATGAGGTATTGTCCATTTGACACACTACCATATTGAATCCATATCAAGAAAGTTGAAAGCATTCGTGACCATGGAAGGCTGCGTGAGTACATGCGATACCGCCATGATTCGGTGTTGTTCGAGACTTTATGGGATCGGATTGACTATTAAGAATAATCTCTAGACCAATATAAAGGTGCGCACAGATTTGTGTTTCAATTAATATCGCCCAAGTGGGAGAATGTAAGAATTTCCTAATGTGGGCTTCATTAATTGAAATTAATCGAATTAATTTGGTCTAATAAAGGTAAGATATATGGGTTCTTAATAAGTCTAATATGAAATTTGGGTGTGGGCCGAGTACGGCCCCGCCCGTAATGAGAGGGCCCGTGGTCGAAGACTCTATAAATAGCGCCAAGTCCCTCCCCTAACCCGATGATGCACATTTTGACTCACATAACGGATCAAGAGAGAACTTTCTTCTCGTGAGTGGCAATCTCATTAAGCCGTTGTTCTAACGAAGGGGATAGGGGAGAAGATCTTGAGTTCGTTCGGAAACCGTCGCAAATTCCGCCCTCAAGTATGATGGATTCCAAACCAGGTACGCCGAATCGACAATTACTCCCATATCGTGTTTCGATTTCTAACTATGGTGATCCCGGGCGTGCCATTTTCATGGCCAACAAAGTGATAGCTTCCGGACACTATCAATTTTCACAACGACGGAATTCAGTTGGTGATGGTGCGTGTGTCGCGAGCATGGATCGATTCCCTTCGCTCAGCTTGCCCTGTGCACGGGCCGGTTCCAGTGGTGTGGCCTGGGCTGCTCTTGTGGATCTGATGGGCTGAGGTGAATTGGGCCAGGTGCTTGATGGGATTAACTAGTGGTCTGGGCTTCAATTGTGCTCGGACCGGGCTGGGCCAGAACAAGCTGATCAAACCGTTGCCAAACGCCAGGTCTTTCTTTGGGCTCCTATGAGGTAGCTCGCGTCATTATCTACAAGTGAGTAGTGAATAATTCAACTTCGTTTGCAACGATCATATTTTTCATGTCCAAGGAAGGCTGTTACTAAAGTGCTTTTCTGTACAAGTTTAGCGAATACTTCAACTTCCACGCAAGGCCATGCATAACGTGAATTACGTTCAGAGAGAATTACTCGTTGACTGCTTGATAGTTGCGAAAATTCTGGTAAGATTTTTGTAGTTACTTTGTGAGATTTAGTGATTGTTTCGCAAGGAATTGAGTAGGCTAAACATTATGTGAATTATGGATGTATTTGAGGGCCGAGGAAAACGCTAAAAGTGTTTGAATGACTCGAGTGTGATTATAACCTCTGTTATATCATTTGATCAATAGTGGAATCTTGTACTGTTCTCTTTGTGGAGTAGGGCACACCAACCGAGCCACGTAATACGGTAGCTGATTACTTTTATGTATTCTGATTTATTGTTGTTGGATTTTTTTTTGTTTGCAACAATAATCAAGATAAATGTAATGCCATGTAGATTATTTTCTTACAAGTTTGACTTAATATGTATTTTCTTATGTTGGCCGATTTTTGTGACTATCTATTATTAGCTAAGTCACCATGAAATTTATGACATATTTAAATAACTTGCAAATTATCTTTTCTATAGTAATGAAATTTAAATTTTAAAAAGTAAAATGTATGCGTCGAGGTGTAGACTTCAACCGATCTGGCGCAACCGCACAGGTCAAATTCTAGTTGTTTTGAAAGCAAGAGCAATTATTCGGTCCAAGTATTTCTTCACTTTACTTAACAATGAAATATCCATTTTCAAAAAATTGATCATACATGGTCTGGGAAAAATTTAGTACAATAAAACTTCATAAAATTGATTAATAAGCACCCGAAAGGTGATTCCTTTGAAAACAAGTAGTAGTTATTTTCCTTGAAAAAAAGCCGTGGTAATTAGTACAACATGTGAAACCCTCCTCCTTTTTGGGTGCAAACGATTCTCGAGATTCGTGCTCCTTTGGAAAAACAACAAAAGGAGGAGGAGACATTATTGTCCTCTAAGGACCTGTAGATGTAGGGTACTGTGAACCTGACATAGCCATGTGAACCACGCCACATTTTTAGCTGCGAATCATTCGCGATGTCAATGTTACTTTTGAAAAAAGCAAAAGGACAAGGCGACATTATTGTCGTCTGAGGACCTGCAGTGGAGTGGGGAACCTTATAATTGAGCCTTTGATGCTTCGTGTCCGAGTAAAACAACGGATGGACATGCAGGACGCGAAAAGTCCATCCAATCAAACGCCTCCTCGCCATGTGAAGCGCGCCACGTTTCGAGCTACAAATGATTCACGACATTTTGCGCTACTTCGGGAAAAAAGCAAAAGGAGAAGCAGACATTATTGACCTCTAAGCACCTGTAGTGAACTGTGGACCTTATGCGTGTCCAAATAAAACAAGCGGTGGACATGTGATATGGGAATATCATCTTGATACGTATGGTCACCTCAAGACCTAACTTTTTTTTTTTAATTCAGAAAAATTCCCGTACGGTCGACAGTATGAGAGTAAATCCTGAGGACGACATACGCATAAGCCACACACGCGCCACCGGTTAAGGTTCACCCATGCAAGACCCGAGATTCGAACACTCAACCTCATGGCGAAGAGGAAAAGTGTGTCTAACAAACAGCGTCATCTAGGCGGATGGTACTTTTTTTTTTTTTTTTTTATTCCCATGATAATAATAAATAGTTTGATTCAAGCCTTTGCAGCTTTCACAGGTAACATTGCTCGAGTCAGCTCCCAGTTAAATGGTAGGTGAAGCCATGCAACGGACATTGACGATAAATGCGTCTTGACGCATTGAATCTTGGCATGATTGTTTTAGGTGGGACTGTAACTTGGGATTGGACTACACGGCTGATCCAACAAAGCATCGATTGATCGCCATGATGCGTGAGCTTGAAAAAGTGTAACTCTTAGCAGAATAGGAAATGTCAGTGTCCCATATGAGTTGGCAATGGCGAGGACACTAGCATTATAAACGGGAGACTTTGTGATGCTTCAAATCTCGATGTGTATGTCTCTCTCTATATGCATGTATGTATAGAAGTTTTGATGACTGAGACCATGAGTCCTTGGTTGTAGTTTAGTGGTAAGACGTTGTGGCCGTGGACAACTTGGCTCGAATCCCGGCAGCCACATTTCTTTTATATATATATCCTTTGCGGGAAACATATAATTATGAAGCGTTAGAACTATTTAAAGCTAAACTCGTTTGATATAGAAAATGGCAATCCGTTTTAAGCTACAAACAACATTTATCTTGCTAGTGAAAACTTTCCTCGTGCCCATATATCGTTGCCACTCCCACGGTGGGAGCAAAACTTTTTGAGATAACGATTTAATATTTACGCAGAAATAACGTTCTCAAGTCTCTACTGTGCAAGACTTGAATCTTTCAAACCAAGTCGTGCAAGTTCACAATTTAGCTGGGATAGTACATTAGAAGTGATTAGAAGTGACATTATTTTCGTACGGCGCTCACTTAAATGCGATAATTTTATTTTTCGCTCACTTGAATACCACATCGATGTAAAATCAATCACTTAAGTGCCATTTTCGACAAATCGCCCTACCTGAATTTTTTTTTTAATTTTCCAATCCAACATGGAATTTTTAAAAATAAAATGAAGTCCAATGTGGAAATTTTTGTCCAACTTGGCAAGAGTATAACAAAAGTCATCGTTTCTTGTTGTTTCTTTAAAATCTTCCCCAATTAGACAACGCCGCTGTCATACTCTCTCTCTTCTTGTCACTTGAGTGGTCACTTTTAAAAAAAATTGATGAACCTAAGTGTTCACTTCTAAAAATTTATGGCACTGAAATAATCATTGGTAAAGTTACTCGAACTTTTGCTATCTTTCAATCATACGCTCAAGCAATGTTGTTAAGAGTTGACTTCAGCTTTTCAACACACAATGTCAAATGATGTATTATAAATTAATGCCACATCGGCTTTTCCGGTAAGGCAAATTGTTGATACGACTCAAGTGATCGATTTTTTAAATTTATGACATTCAAGTGAGCGAAAAAAAAAGAGTAATGACATTCAAGAGAGCAACGTATAAAAGTTATGACATTCTTAACGTACTTATCCCCAATTTAGCTAGTAGGATTGTCCCACTGCACGAGTTCTCTCACGGCCCTCTCAATTTCTCTCACGGCCTTCTCAATTTCTCTCACTTCTCTTAGCAAGCCACTCATGTAGTATCCTAGAGCACCCCCAAACTGAGAACCATTTCGCTTTTGATCGCGTCCTCAGCTCTGACACGATCACCGCCACCGCTGATTCAAGGGAGCACCTCTCGCGAATGCCGAAGATAAGAGCCCACCATCTTCTCAACGTCACCTTCATCAAAACATGATCCGGGAACTGGATTGGACCATATCGGCCGTTCAGGAACCGGGTGGATCCAAGAATCAGTGGGCGGTTTCCGATTTTCAATTTGTGGAATCGATCCTTTATGGGTAGTTTTTGATTTCAGAATGGAAACGAGCTTATCCTGAAACTGGTTATCCCTAAACCTTAGCAATAAAAGATTCGGTCTGAATGTGGAATGACCGGTACTATTTTTAAGGCGGCAGATCCGACCTGCAATCCTCGCAACCTTGAGGTCATTAAGGAGGTCAATCCCTCTCCCATGCTAATGGTCTGAGAAGGAAATAATAGGAGTGACGTGTTAATTAGAATTGCAAAATCGTTGTCTGAGGAGTACGAGAAACATCGCACCAAAGCCATATCTTTCTTGGGGCTCCTAAAAAGTAGCTGGCGTCGTGATCTACTAGTGAGTCGTAAATAATTCAACGTCGTTTGCAACCATCGTATTCACTTTTAGGGAAGACTCTTGGAGTGCCTTTTTTACGACTTCAGTGAATGCTTCAACTTCAACACAGAAGTCCGTGCATAGGTTCATGAATTACGCTCAGAGAATGTGAATTAAGGGTGTCTTTGAGGGATGGGAAAAAAGATGAAAGTGTTTGAGTGATTCGAACGTGATTATAAATTACATTAGATCACTTGATTAATAATGAAATCCCGTACTTCTCTCTTCCTGGAGTAGATTACAATAACCAAGTTACGTAATAGAAAGTCCAATTTACTTTTCTGCATTCTAATTTATTGTTGTTGGATATTTTTTTTTTTTGCAACAATAATTAAGATAAATGCAATGCCATGTAGAGTCTTTTCTTACAAGTTTGACTTATTTGTATTTTCTTATGTTGGCCGATTTTGGTGACTATCTACGATTAACTAAGTCACCATGAAAATTATAAATTATTTAAATATCTTGCAAATTATCTTTTCTACAATAATGAAATTTAAACTCTATAAAGTAAAATGTATGTGTTGAGGTGTGAACTTTACCCGATTTGGCGCAACCACACAGGTTATATTCTAGTTGTTTTGAAAGCAAGAGCAATTATTCGGTCCATGTATATCTTCACTTTGCTTAGTAATGAAATATCCATTTTCAAAAAAAATTGATCATACATGTCTTGCGGAAAAATTAGTACAATAAAAATTTTATTAATTGATTAATAAGCACCTTAAAGGTAATTCATTTGATAAACAAGTCGTAGTTATTTTCGTTGAAAAAAAAAAGCCGTGGTTATTAGGACAACACTGGAAACACGCCACCTTTTCAGCTGCAGAAGATTTTGACATTAATGCTACCTTGGGAAAACAACAAAAGGAGAAGGAGACATTATTGTCCTCTAAGGACCTGTAGGTGTAGGGTACTATGGACCTCACATGGCCATGTGAACCATTTCCACGTTTTTAGCTGCAAATCATTCGCGATGTCAATGTTACTTTGGAAAAAAAGCAAGACATTATTGTCCTCTAAGGACCTGTAATGGATGGGGGACCATGTCACTGAGTCTTCGATGTTTCGTGTCCGAATAAAATGGCAGATGGACATGCAAGACGCGAAAGGACCACGATGGTCCTAATTCCACGTAAGTTCATCCAATCAAACGCCTCATGGCCATGTGAAGCGGGCCACGTTTCGAGCTGCAAATGAATCATGACATTATACGTTTCTTTGGGAAAAAAGCAAAAGGAGAAGCAGACATTATTGTCCTCTAAGGACCTGTAGTGGACTGTGGACCTTATTCGGGTCCAAATAAAACAAGAGGTGGATATAAGATTTGGGAATGTGATATTGATACTTACGGTAACTTCAAGATCAAACCTTTCTTTTTTTATTCCCATTATAGTAATAAATAGTTTAACTCGAGCCTTTGCAACTCTCACAAGTAACATTGCTTGAGTCAGCTGCCAATTGGGTGGTAGGTTAAGCCATGGCTTGAATCGAATTCATACTTCATCCCATCCGAGTGTTGAACGGACATGGACAATAAATGCATCATGGCACATTCAATCTTAGTAAGATTTTTTTCCGTAGATCTGTGATTTGGGAATGGACTGGACGGCTAATCCAATAAAGCGGGGAATGATCGCCATAGTGTGTAAGCTTGAAAAAGTGTATCTCTCGGCAGAATAGGAAATTTCACTGCCCAATATGAGTTGACAATTACAAGGACACTCGCATTAAAAGTGGGAGAGTTTGTAATACTCTAAATCTCACATGAAATAGAAAAGAACTTTAGATGTAAGTTGAAACCCACCCCCAAAAATTCACCACCTAAAATCTTTTGTGGGGAGTTTGACCCACGTTGAATGCTCCGAGTCATTTTGTGTTCATTCGGCTTGAATAAATTTGTGTTACCACGGACCATAATAATGATAAGAAATCACATATAGCTCATCCTACTTCAGTGCATTAGAAAGTCAGTTACAGACCCGAGTGATAAAGGATCCGGTCTGAATGTGGACCGATTGGTACTATGTTTTAAGGAGGCAGGCCGGACCTGCAAACCTCACGACCTTGAGGTCATTGAGCAGGTCAATCCCCATTCCATGATAGGAGACGACATGTTAATTATAATTGCAAAAACATTGTCCCAAAATGAAGAACACGCCACGCCAAAATAAAATTAGAAATACTCAACTGCATTGTTGCCAAATGTGGCGTGTCTTTCTTGGGGCTCCTACAAAGTAGCTCGCGTCATAATCTAGTGAATACTTCAACTTCATTGGCAACGATCATATTTGCCATTTCCAAGGAAGGCTTTATTTATTTTTTTTTATCGGAGGGGAAGGCTGTTTATGGAGTGGTTTTTCGTGCAAGTTCAGTGAATAATTCAACTTCAACGTGCAAACACTATGCATAAGTTCGTTAATTATATTCAGAGAGAATTAATCACTGTGTTTGATAGCTGTGAAAATCTTGGTGAGACTTTTGTAATTCCTTTGTGACATTTAGTAATTGTTTTGCAAGAAATTGTATAGGCAAATACTACGTGAGTCGTTTGGTATAATTAGGAGTTGAAAAAACTTGATAGTGTTTGAGTGATTTGAACGCAGTTATAATCTTTATAGTATCACTTAATCAATAGTGAAATCTTCTATTATTCTCCCCGTAAACAAGGTCAGCGAACTACTTAAATCCAATTTCCAATTTACTTTTCTATTTTCTGGTTTATTATTGTTATTCATTTGTTCTTTTGCAACATAAGTCAAGATTAATGTAATGACGTATATTTTTAGTTTGACTTATATGTATTTCCTTGTATTGGCTGATTTTTTTTTGTCTATCTAGTATTAACTAAGTAACCATGACATTTATAACATATTTAAATATTTTGCAAATGATCTTTTCTACAATAAATAAACAAATTCGAAAAAACAAAATGTAAGTGTTGAGGTGTAAATTTCAATCGATCCCGCACAATTGCACGGGTCAAGTTCTAGTTGTTTGGAAAGCGAGAGCAATTATTAGGTCCATGTACATTTCACTTTACTTAATAATGAGATATCCATTGCCAAAAGATTGATCTTACATATTTTGGGGAAAAATCAGTACAATAAAATTTTATTAATTGTTTAATAAGTACCCTAATGGTAATTCCTTTAAAGGACAAGTTGTGGTTATTTTGATTGAAAATCATCGTGGTTATGCTCAACTTTTTCGTGTCCAATCAAAAGGAAAAGGTTGCATTATTGTCCTCGAAGGACCCATAGTAGTGGTTGAAAATTATGAGCACAACTACTCTTCTTTTTCGCGTTCGATCAAACGTCACATTGCCATGGGAAACACGCCATTGTTTTACCTGCAAATGATTCGCTATGTTGCTGTTACTTTGGAAAAACAGCAAAAGCTATAGCAAAAACTATAATTTAAGGAGCCAGCTGTTTTTTTACCGCTAAAAATATCCGAGCACTATAATTATAGGATATGACTTATTAAGTATTAAATTCTACCCATTTAAATGGCTGGTGGGCATATTGAAGTTATGTAGCTCCTCTCCTTCTGGGACAAAACAATAATCATATTTCATTTGACCTGGCAGATCAAATAAAACGAGGAAGCTTCATTATGAATATAATAATTGTTTCTTGGCAACAAGGGAAAAAGAAAATGAAGCTTGAAGGTTTACAATTTAATTCGATCTACGGCCACTCAATTTCTTTACCCTAATCTTATGCATTATGTATCTTTGAGAGAGCAAATTTAGGCAGCAACGACAATAACGTAGAGAAAGTAACAAATATTTATGTATTTTTACCATTATTTAAAAATGATTTGTTATCAAGTGCTTTTGGAGAATAGTTGAGCAGTCAATCAGGAAGTTTTGCAGCTTTCAAAACATTGAGTTGTCATGTTAAATAGAATTATGATTGGGACCCATATTATTAATGGTGATGATTGTTTCGATCTATACAAAGTAGGTTCATGTAATAACTTCTCCATTATTTGATAATGTGATGGGGTTCATGGGGTCATATTGACACATTATAATAACTTGGGGAAACTTGGGTATATTTACTATAGTCCTAGGCCACATATTCAATACGTGTGGAATTGAGAACGTGGGTGCTTACTTTGCGGTCATTGTATTTGCGAGATCTATATATAATGACTTATACTAGCAATGTTTCTTAGATAAATCCTAATGATCAATATAGCACGCTATTGTTGAAAGTGATTTAATTGGGTTCGTTTGCTTTCTTTTTAATTGTGTTATTATCCCTTTAGAATATGACTGCATCTCAATAGGAACCTTGTAATTTCTCCTCTTCACACCCTGTATTTGGCTGGTTCAAGAAATAGGGGCCAGACAACAAATACCGTGCCTCGACAAAAAAAAAAAAAAAAACCTAGTATTGTGCGAAGGAGAGGAAGAAGGAATCAAATGTCATTGCCTCTCTACCCTCCTCACCATGTGCAGGTAAAGGCCCCTTGTGCAAAGCATCCGACGAACAACAATAACATACAAACTATAAATAAAATAGCAGAGAAAATCGAAAAGTAATATACATGGAGAGAGAGAGAGTAATAAATAAATTATTAGTGCGAAAGTCCAATGAAAGTAGAGAAGTAATAGATGAATTATAAAAGTTTAATTCCTGCTGTTGCGGGCCCCATGTGCAAAGCATCGAAAAGAACAACAATAATATACAAACTACAAATAAAATAGCAAAGAAAACTGAAAAGTAGTTTATATAGAGAGAGAGAAAGTAATAAATAAATTATTTGTGCAAAAAGAACTAGTAAAATAGGGAAGTAATATAAAAATTGTAAAGTTTGACTTCTTGGCTTCCACGTATGTCCTGCCATCATCACCCTCCTTTCGATGCTTTGCACATGGGGCCTGCATCTGGGAATGGTGAAGAGGTTTAGAGAGAGAATGACGTTTGATTCCTCCTTCCTCTCCTTCGCACAATAATTTTTGTTGTAGTCTGGCTCCCATTTCTTAAACCACCCCTTAAACTGCATCCTCGTGCTAGCTCACTTCTTGAACCACCCTTAAACCTCGTAATTAGTTAAATTTGTCGATTTGTCCATCTTTGGATAAAATATTTATCTGGTGGATGAATTGTAGTTAGGTACTCCCACCAATCTCTTAATTAAACATAAGGATGTATTATTTGATTTCGACGCATGAAAATTCCATAGCTTATTTTACCGTGCGGACCAAATAAAACGAGGAAGCTTCATTATGAACACAATCATTGTCGCTCGTTAAATATTTAGCTGGTGCCATATTGTAGTTAGATACTCCAACTATTCTCCTAATTAAACATAAGTCTATCTTATCTGAACTTGTTGCCTTGAAATTCCACATTTTGTTTGACATTGAGACTAATGAACATTTTATGATTTTTTTTTATTTTTAAGATTTAGCAGTTAAGTTGTGTCCGAACCGACTTTCACACGTTTTGATTAGTTCATCTCCTTGAGCCATTTTAAGAGCGTACTCCTCCACATTGGTGATTTTTTTTTATAAGATGCCACAACAAAAGATGTGATCTAGGGATCCAACTTTTTCTTTAACGCTAGTAAATTCATTTTCACACATCAAATTCTACCTATTTCAGTGGTCGATGGGCATATAGAAGTTAGGTAGCTCCTCTCTTCCCTGGGACAAAACAGTAAGCAAATTTTATTTGACCCCGTGGACCAAATAAAATGAGGAAGCTTCATTATGAATATAATCATTGTTGCTTAGCAAAAAGGTAATAAGAAAATGAAGCTTGAAGGTCTGCAATTTAGTTCGATCTAGGGCCACTCAAGTTTCCCTTCTAATCTTAAGCAAAATATATCTTTCACAGAGCAAATCAAGGCAGCAACCATATCAATGAAGAAAAGTAACAATTTTTTCTATTTGGTCATTTTCTAAAAATGAATTTTTTATCAAGTGTTTGTGGACACTTGTTGAGCAATCAACCACGTAATTTTTGTAGCTTTTGATGCGTTGAGCTCTTGTGTTACATGGAATAATGTTGGGACCGATATGATCAATGGCTACGTCTACATAAATTAAATTATGTAATAACTGCTCCTTTAATTAATAACGCAATGGGTTTCATGAGGCTGCATCAATGGAACCATGATGCCACACGATCTATGTGATGCATGATGATGGTGGATGAGTGCATTTGGGTACCGTGTGATGCGAGCGGCGAGAGAGAACCGATTGAACAATAATAAAGAAGAAGTTTGGGTTGGGGACGGGCCCACTTCTTTGTCTTCTAAGCCTTTGGTGGCTTCAATGATGCCCAGACTTGATCCCACGTCCGACCAACTTGCTTCCGAGAAACTAAGGCAAAAGAAATTAAATCAAATCAAATCAAATGAGACGAGATGAAATGCAATGGCAGCTTCTTCCAGGAAAGAAAGAGTACTTCGGTGCTCGAAAAGTCTTTGATGCGCACCATCATTTGATGCTGTTGTCCCGGACGGAAGAACTTTTGTTTCCTCTCCACTCTCTACACTTTGTTTCGACCCTTCCGGGCACTCTTGTTTAATCCTCTGCCGCTCACGAGCCAAGCCATGCCCATTGCAGAGCTCTTTCTTGGCGCCTTTCTTCAGGTGCTGTTTGATAGGTTGGCCTCTCGCGAGCTTCTCAACTTTGCGCGGCACAAGGGTATTGATACGCTACTGAAGAAATGGGAGAAGATGCTGATTAGTATCAACCAGGTGCTGGATGATGCAGAGGACAGGCAACTGAATGGCGATCTCGGGGTGAACTCGTGGCTCGAAGATCTCAGGAACTTGGCCTACGACATTGAAGACTTGCTTGATGAGTTCACCACAGAATCTACGAAAAACAAGTCCAAGGCAGAACCTGGCACTAGCAAGGCGCGTTCCTTTCTTCCGAGTTGTTGCTTCAGATTGAGCCCGAGAGCATTGATGTTCGACCACAAAATGAGATCCGAGATAGAGAAGATGGATGGCAGATTACAGGAGATCACAGCTCGTAAAGATGATCTGAGCCTGAGAGAGAATAATGGGAATCGATTGGCATACCGCCGACAGAGTAAGCGAATTCCCTCTACGCCTTTGCCTGAGCGTTGTTTTGTTAGTAGGGAGGTTGAAAAAATGGAGATCCTCAGATTACTGACCGAAGAAGAAGATGATGGAACATGTGAAAATCTAAAAGTGATTGCCATATTGGGGATGGGGGGTGTTGGGAAGACGGCTCTGGTTCAGCAAATCTACAGTGATGCTAGAGTCACCAGCTCCTTTGAGGTGAAAGCATGGGCTTGCGTTTCCGATGACTTCGACATGCTTGCTATTACAAGGAGCATTTTGGAGGCAATCAATGGAGATTTGGCATGTGAAGATAAAAGCCTTAATTGGCTTCAAGATAAGCTCAAGGAAAGCCTTTCGGGGAAGAAGTTTTTGTCGTTTTAGACGATGTTTGGAACGAGAATAATGCGAACTGGACAACCCTCTTGAAGCCTTTTCAATCGGGAGCAAAGGGAAGCAAGATCATCATCACGACTCGCAGCCACCTCGTTGCTTCAATTGCTCAGGCTCGACCCTATACTCTCATAGGGTTGTCACAAGATGCTTGCATAACTTTGTTCGCATTTCATGCTCTTTGAGTCAAAAACTTCGATGATCATCCTCATCTTAAAGTATTAGGTTTGAAAATAGTGGAAAATGCCAAGGGTTGCCATTAGCCGTGAAAACTTTGGCTGGGCTGCTACATTCTAGGGTCAGTTCTCGTGAATGGGAAGCTGTATTGAAGAGCAAGATTTGGGATCTGCCGGAAGAAAGAAATAACATACTTCCGGCTTTAAAACTTAGCTACCTCCATCTCCCTTCCCATCTGAGGAGATGTTTCGCTTATTGTGCTATATTTCCCAAGGACTACGAAATTGAACGGGACGAGTTGATTCACTGGTGGCTTGCAGAGGGCTTGTTGGAGGAAAAACAACGAAAGAGCCGTTGGGATGCAGGTTTGAGCTATTTCAATGAGCTAGTATCTAGATCGTTATTTCAAAAGTCGAGTAGCAAAGGATCCCGGTTCTTGATGCATGATCTTGTGAATGACCTAGCAAAGCTAGTTGCAGGTGCAACGTGTTTTAGCTCGGGGGAGTTTGAGTTTGAGAGTGATCAAAATGGCAGATTTTTAGCTCGTCATTCCTCATTCATTTCCAGTCGTCACATTGTGCCAGAAACATTCAGGATATATCATGGAATGAGGGGACTTAGGAGCTTCATTTCGTTAGGGAAGCAACCAAGATATTATAATAGGTCTTTTGTGTCCCAGAAAGTGCTATGTGACTTGTTGTCGAGATTGAAGTACTTGAGGGTGCTTTCATTAAGTCACTATCACATTAGCGAGGTACCGGATTGTATTGGCAAACTAAGGCACCTAAGGCACCTTAATCTATCATATACTGATATCAAAACGCTTCCAAAGTCAATTGTTGTATTGTACAACCTAGAGGCTTTGATGTTGCAAGGCTGTCAAAACCTTATCGAATTACCGGAAGGTATGGAGAAATTGATCAATCTAAGATTTCTCGACATTACCGACACTCCGAACCTAAGAGCAATGCCACTGTATATAGGTAATTTGGTGGGTCTTGAGATGTTGTCCAAGTTTGTAGTGGGAACAAAAAATGGGTCGAGGTTGAAGGAGTTAAAAAACTTGAAGAACCTTCAAGGGGAATTGTGCATCTCTGATTTGCATATGGTTCGAGAAGCCAGAGATGCCAAGGATGCCAGCTTACGCACAAAGCAGGGAATAAGGCAATTGACCATGCAATGGAGTGAAGATTTTGAAAATTTCCAGGATGAAGAGCTTGAAGCGGAAGTCATTGACTTTCTTCGCCCTCACCAAAACCTCGAAACTCTTACGTTATCCTACTATGGTGGCCTAAAATTCCCGTCATGGTTAGGAAGTCCCTCACATATTAACATAGTGCATTTATATTTACAAGGGTGTCATCGGGCTAAAGCATTACCATCACTCGGGCAGCTATTTTCACTGAAAGAATTGTACATCGAAGGTCTAAATGCAATACGCACAGTAGGTCCTGAATTTTATGGAACTGAAAGTCATTTTCCATCCTTAAGAACTCTGGAATTCAGGGACATGCCATTATGGGAGGACTGGTCTCATGGCTTTGGCATTGAAGCAGGAGTTTTATTCCCCATCTTGAGCGTCTCGTCATTCGGAATTGTCCTATGTTGATGGGAAGATTGCCAAGCCAACTAAGCTCCCTCATCAAGCTTGTAATCAAGTCCTGTCCGCGTATGGATGACTCGCCCTCTATCATTAGCCTTCCATTTCTCAATGAATTAAACTTTGGAGGTTGTAATGAGGGGTGCTAAAAAGTTTGTTAAATATGACATTTTTAACTGCTCTTGTCATAGTTGATGTTGCTGAACTTACTTGCTTGAATCTTGGGATTACAAGCTCCTTAATCAAGTTGGAGAAGTTGGAGATAAAAAGTTGTGAAAAGTTACTGTACTTGTGGCAAGATAAAGATGTAATTCGAAATCTTGCTTGTCTGAAGAGCTTACTTGTCAAAAGTTGTCCTGAATTCATATCTTTTATGGCTAGAGAAGAAGATATAGAGCTGCCTGACAACCTCGAGACTATCCACTTGGAGGATTGCTTCCATTTAGAGAAGCTCCCAAGCAAGATACACAACCTCTCCTCTCTTAGACGCTTGACTGTCCGCAACTGTCCAAAACTTGTGTCCTTTCCCGAAACTGGTATTCCGGCATCAGTGATATCATTAAAAATCATACGCTGTGAGATGTTGCAATCTTTACCTATAGGATTAATTGTTCATTTGGATGAACCAAGCAGTAGCAGCCATACCCATGGTGACATGATGCCTTGTCTGCAAGAACTAACAATCTCCGGATGCAAATACCTGCCAACCTCTCCAATCAGCGAGGGTAGATTTTTATATTCGACCCTCAAGGAACTTGAAATGCTGAACTGTAGTGGAGTGGAGTCGCTTGTGGATCTAGACCGTCTTCAATCGCTTCAAGTGATAAATATTTGGTGTTGCGAGGATGTGAGAAGCTTACCGGAGTGCCTGCACACACTATCCCATCTCACTTCCTTGACCTTGGGCAACTGTCCTGCTTTGGAGCTGGAATGCTTCCCTCCTCTTCCTCCTAGCATCTCGTACTTTTTGTCTTTTTGGGTGTCCGAAAATAAAATCCTTACCTAATCAGTTGCATCGACTTGTATGTCTTCGTGAGATGGCAATTCAAGATTGTGAGAGTATTAAGCACTTCCCGAAAGGAGGATTGCCGCCCTAGCTAAAGGGACTTATGGTAATGCGATGCAGGAATATGAAGCAGCCAGTGAGAGAGTGGCTTACCCTCCTCACATCCCTTCAATATCTGTCAATCGATGGCAGCGTTGGAGAAGTGGAAGAGGAGGAGGATCTTCTGCTTTCGCCTTCCTCTCTGCTCGAACTTGGTATCCATGATATGCGGAACCTGAAAAGATTGTCCAGCAATCTGCCTCCCTCTCTCCAGCGCTTGTGGATCATTCAATGCCCGAAGCTGAGGTACTTGCCCCCGGAAGGACTCCCTCCCTCCCTGCAACAACTCTGGATCAAAGGATGTGGGATTCTCAATGAGCGATGCTCAAAACTGACCGGCAGCTATTGGCACCTCATCCACGAAATCCCAGAAATCAACTTTTTGAGCGTTGAAAATCTCTGCCAAGTTTGAGCCATAAAGGAAAGCCGATGGGTAGTCTTCCTATTTTGAACCCAAATGTTATATACATAAGACATAGGTCTTTTTGTTTTTCAGCATATCAGTGAGCAGATGAGCTTTTGGCGTAACAATTGCGGCGTGGTTCTGAATTACATCATGAAGATATTGCAAGTGTTTTGAAACCAATAAATCTTGTGGTAAGATTTGTCAATTCCTTTGTGAGAATGTAAAATTGTTTTGTGAAGAATTATCAGGAGTAGGTACCGTGTGAGTCATTGTTTGATCTATAGTAAAATCATGTGTGTCTTCCCATGAAGTAGGTCCCACCGACCGAACTAAGTAAATTTGGTGTCTGATTTATTTTCTTGTTCTGTTTATTATTGTGCTCAATCGCTTGTTTATGGCAACAATATGAATACTTGATTTGTATTCGTTAGGTGATTATCTTCGACTGCTTTCTTATTCTTGCTGCTTTTAGTTCGAAGGATGAGAGTTATGGTCATGAAGTAGAATTAGAATTTAGAACGGGGATCTATCATGAAGGGCAGCTAAATTCCCTCGTTCACCGACCGTCTCTTTACAAATAAAATTTTTCAACTCAATCAGAATAACCTGTCGTTCTGTTCTCGTTTCTATTTTCTTCTTAGTTGCTGTCAGTATGGTCGGTCTGAAATCCCTCTACAGTTTATGCGGAGATGGTGTTGGAGTTATCTGAATGCCTTCTTCCAAATCATTCTCGCGACTGACTCAGGACATCCATTTGTTCAGGATGGTTTGGACTTTGAGTACACTTCTTCAGGATTCATTGGTTCTGACTCCCCGGGGGGGAGGTTTTGTAGATATTCTCTATATACTTTGATCTCAAGAAGATTTCTATGCCTCGATATATTTCGTTAAAACCAGGTATGATCTCTCACTGATTACTTCTCCTACTCCACTCTTCCACTTGTAGTCTGGAAACTACATTTGAACACATTTACTAAGTTGAGGAACGTACTTGACTACTTTCCTTTGTATCTAGAATTCTGATATGCGAAAACTACTTTTGCAGCGTTCACTAGAAGTGGGAGAAACTCGGTATTAGCTTTCGGTCTGCATCTACAGATACAACCTAGTTATTCCCGCACGTGATCTTCATTTCTAGGCATGATGTGATGCACATCGAAATTGTAGCGACCCTCTTGAGGTAAACCCCGAGGAAGTTTGACACATTGCCAAGCGGGCGCAAATGCAAGGGCTGTTTGCACTTGGCGAGTGTTCCCCAACCTTCTGATCACAACTTGGTTTTCTCAATTAATTATGACGTGTTATTTTCTTCGGGAGTCAAACACTAACCTTTTGGACATGGTAATGAGACAAGTGAAGTGCGGGAGGTCGCTTTACTTTCACAAACCAAAGATTTGGATCTAGGGACTCGGTTACTCTAATAGTCCAATTACCACCCTTTATCGGAAATGGGGTCTTTTCAATTTTAATTCCCTAAATTGGTTTGTCTACGTGTCCATGAGCAATCGAGCTCAACATGACGGGTCATAAATAGACATATCCACATCCAAGTAATCAAAATGAAAGCACGGAAATCAAGGTAGGATGCTAATGACATTATTAAAGTGCGGTAAGCAAAATTTGATACAAGTCGAGTAAAGAATTTGCACAGCCTTGTCATAGAGCCCCAAGACAGGATTTCCGTGAACTATCAAATGGGGAGTCTAGAAAATATTCGTGCAAAGGTATTTCCTATAATTAATTGCATAAAAGGAAATATAAATAAGCGGATACGCAAACTCATGAATATACATAAAGATGCAAGCATGAGCACAATTAATCCTGCAAATGTGAAACTTTCTAAATGAGCAAATATCCATGACGGAACCGCTAATTAATCTAAACACATAATTTTACCAAACATGCCCCTAATATCCAAATCTAGAATTTAACGAACGTCCATTTACACCCCATGAATGACTCTTTAGGAAATGCGACACATGTAAATTAGGTGCAATAGAAATGATGAGTTCCACTGGAAAGTCAGATAAGCAATAGATGTATTTAACTCGAGCAACACCCAAGAACCTTAAAACCCATGAGTCATATCGAGAACTTCAATAAAACAACCAAATAGAGTACCACGAGTGGGTATATAGGAATCCCCATGGTCGGGAACTAACGATTGGCCATGTCTTCAAAGATGCTGTGTTTACCTAAAATAAAATTACGAGGAACTGAAGAATCAATGATTTGCATCAATAGCTTCGATCAGACTTCAAAGTGAGCTCACTACCACCCATCATATCACGTCATTTATCAGAACAACACACTCTCGAAAATGAACAAATCGTATCCGAACTACAAAAGAACAAATACGTCCACAAAGACCAATTCGACTAAGACAACCATGTATGAAAATTAGCTCCATTACACGACAGTTCTTTTGTTTTATGGGCCAAGTACTCCGAACGAAACCAGCTATTTTCCCGGTTCCAGTGATTGAGACACTAAATATGGAGTAAAGAGTACCGAAAAAACAAACGTCAAGAGAAGTTTCAAGCTCCCTGGAGCACAATTACAGCTTCAACGAGACAGAGAGCCAGAATCACGAGAAAAAGAGGGAATTTCTGATGAGAAATCTATCCAAATCTTCACACAAACAAGGTAATACAGCGGCTCATAGTTTAGTTGAGATTGCTTAAAATGTGGATCCCTTTTTTTTCAGGAGAGATTTGCTATTGTTTTCTACTTGTGGTCGAGTGGGTTTACATTTGCTCGAAATCATGTTAAAGAAAGCTAACATTAACACGATGCTGCCAATCTTGGCCCTGCCGCTGCCTTATATAACGCATCTGTCGCAAACAATCAATTCCACCATCTAATGATGCTGCGAAAATGAGAAAAACATAGCACTCAAGCACAAAAAAGAATTCCGCAAAATATTAGGATTATCAACGCAAGTGAAAAGATAAACTTCTATAAGTCATGCCAATAGATAAGTGATTTCCGTATTTGGAATCTCTCTAAACAAGTAATGCCTTCCTGATCTCAACTGGACAAACTTTATTTTCTTAACACCGATCTACTTGTAAAGGCTATCTTTTCCATAGTTATCTAGAAAATGGTACACACAACGTAGTGTGCACAACTAAGAATCTGAAACGAGCATACCACTTGTCACCAATGTGGTAAATTACGCTTACACCAACAAGGTAAATTCTAGTTTGGCCTAGTTAATTGGCTAATTGGGGTCGCAGTACACTTTAAAACATTTGTTCGAGTCATCAATTAGCCAAAAGAAGGGTTTTGTCAAAAAGTGCCGTAGGGACATGTTCTAATACACTTATTGCCCTCACAACGTGTACAATCAATACACTCACTCATTTAGGTATCAAATTCCATCGTGGCATCTAATATTTCCCATCAATTAATGCCATAATATTTTCCGAAGAACATTTGGCCAAACTGACAAGTCCAAGCCCTTATTTGAGACTGATTTAACCCTTTGAGGTTTTTTTTAAACAAGATTTATTATTGTTGGGAAAAAGAACAATATTAGCAAAAAAAAGGCTCGGATAATTTTCCCACTACTATTTCTGTGACAATTAAAGAGGATAAAATATTTGATGAATGCAAAGAAAGACGAATAGTAAATAACACCAGAATTTTAACGTGGAAACCCTCCAAGGTGAAGGGAAAAATCACAGGACCGTAGTCCACTTCAAACTTCCACTATGATAAATAATGGGATACAACTTTACCCTAAGGTGGATATCTCACTGTCTTCAATTTGTGGATCTCGAACCTATCACAAACTGGATAACTCTCTCGAAGATAACTCTCTTGGAAGAAGAAGATTGTTTCTTCCGCTATTCTCTGATCTTCTTGCTTTTTGTATCTATCTCTCCATTGAGGAGGACTCCTATTTATAGGAGCAAATGCAATCCCAATTGAAATTAAACGATATGAAAATCATGGTGATTTGTTTCCGGAACACTCATGATTTTCTAGATGTGGAAGATCATGTTGATTTATCTCCCGATTTCTCTTGATTTTCTTTCCCCTCTCTTTGGCCTCTCCAATTGGGAGTGACCTACTCAACAAATCTCCCCTCACGAACAATTCGGAGAGGGTGTCAAACCTGCAAAAGTTCGACTAGCTTGCATCTTCACTATAGATAGGGGTTTTGTCATCATATCCGAGCCGTTGTTGTCGGTGTGTATTTTCTTTAAACGCAAGGCTTTTTCTTCCAACACATCACGTATCCAATGATATTTGATATCAATGTGTTTGAACCTGGAGTGGAAAGTTGCATTTTTGTTGAGGTGTATTGCGCTTTTGACTATCCGAGTACAAGATATACTTCTCTTGGTTATGGCCCACTTCTTGTAGGAACTTCTTCATCCACGAGTTTTTACATGCTTCCGTCGTCGCAACATACTCTGCTCGGGCAAAGAGATAGGGCAACACATTTTTGTAGTCGAGATTGCCATGAGATTGCTCCCCTGCAAAAGTCATTAGGTACCCCGATGTAGACTTTCTTGAGTCCACATCCCCCGCCATGTCTGCATCCGAAAAACCTTCTAACACGGTTTTATCATTACCAAAGCATATGCAGTTATTAGAAGTACCTCGGAGATACCGAATATCCATTTGATCTGCTACCCAATGTTCCTTAATGGGATTGGATAGGAACTCGCTTACCCACCAACCGCAAAGGCGATATCAGGCCTCGTGCATACCATCGCGTACATTAGGTTGTCAATCGCCGATGCATAAGGAACCTTTTCCATTTCCTTCCTTTCTATCTCACTTTTCGGGCACTCCTCCACATTGAGCTTGAAGTGGTTTGCAAGTGGAGAACAAACTGCTTTGGATTTATTCATGTTAAATCTTTCAAGAACTTTATTAATATACCGTTTTTGAGATAACCAGAGTTTACTGTTTTGCTTGTCTCGGAAGATTTCCATCCCAAGAATTTGTTTTGCAGGTCCTAAATCCTTTATCATAAAGGACTTGCTTAATTCCTTCTTTAAGTTGTTGATCTTGCTTTTATCTTGGCCAACAATTAGCATGTCATCAACATGAAGCAAAAGAATTAGGAAATTACCATCGGTAAATTTCTTGACGAACACGCAAGTGATCGGTGGTGGTTTTGTTGAACCTATTTTCTTCCATGAATGAATCGAACTTTCTATACCTTTGTCTTGGTGCCTACTTGAGCCCGTAAAGACTCTTCCTCGATCCTACACACAAGATTTTCTTTGCCTTTGATTTTGAAGCCTTCCGGTTGATCCATGTAGATCTCCTCGTTTTATATCTCCATGTAAAAATGCAGTCTTCACGTCAAGTTGCTCGACCTCCAAGTTCAAGCTTGTTGCCAAGCCAAGAACAACTCGGATAGAAGACATTTTAACCGCAGGTGAAAATATCTCGTCGAAGTCAATATCTTTCTTCTGAGCGAATCCCTTCACAACCAACCTTGCTTTGTATCGTGGTTGTGAGTTACCTTCTTCAGTCTTTAGTCCCGAACACCCACTTGTTTTTGAGAGCTTTTCTTCCTTGTGGCAATTTGACTAAATCATAAGTATGATTTTCGTATGAGGATTTCATCTCCTCTTGCATAGCTTTTAACCACTTCTCTTTGTGCTCATGGAACACAGACTTCTTGGTAGTTCTCTGGTTCTCCCCGCCGGTGAGCATCATGTACTCGTTGGGAGAATATCTATGACTAGATCGTCGCTCACGGGTTGATCTCCTCAATTGAGGTTCGAGCGGACTTGTTCAATAATTGGTTCAAGTTCAAGAGTCATACCTTCAATGCTAGATTCAGCTCGCTCATTATTAGAATCGGTAGGAGGAGCGATTGGGCCAAGATCAACAGGGTATTCATCGTTGATTGAGATTTCTTGTGCTTCTCAAGTCCTCGATTATCCGATCTTCAAGAAATACCACGTCCCTACTTCCGACTATTTTCCAGCTAACGGGGTCCCGAGTCTATAGCCGAATTCTTCATGAGTGTAGCCCAAAAAAAAAAATACATTGTTTTGATTTCCGTCAAGCTTTGATCTCTCATCCCTTGGAATGTGAACAAATGCTCTACAATCGAACACCTTCAAGTGGCCATAAGAACCTTCAAGTGGCCATAAGAAGCATCTTTACCGATCCAAACACTTTGTGGTACGTCACCGTCAAGTGGTGCTGAAGGTGATAGGTTGATTAAGTCAATCGCCGTCCTCATTGCCTCACCCCAAAAGTGGTTTGGCAGCTTATTTGGAGAGCATGCATCTGATTTTTTCGCAGGTGGTTCTGTTTATCCGCTCCGCGACACCGTTGTGTTGAGGTTTTTTGGTACGGATCTTTCTAGTTTGATCCCGAAACTTTTACAATAATTCTCAAAAGGTCCTCGGTATTCACCACCGTTGTCCGAATGCACACACTTCAATCGCCTTCCGTTTCTCTTTCAACCTTCATATGAAATTGCTTGAAGATTTCCTGCACTTGATCTTTAGTTTTCAAGGCAAATGCCCACACCTTTCTAGAGTGGTCATCAATAAATGTTACAAAATAAAGCGCACCTCCAAGCGTTCTAGTTTGCATTGTGCATACATCGGTATGTATTAAATCTAAAATCTCAGCTTTTTTTTTGGATGGTGGGGAATTACGAAATGCTACTCTGTGTTGTTTTCCCATAATGCGATCGACACAAGAATTTAACAGTTGTACCTTTCATTCCTGGTAGGAGTTGCTTTATAGTGAGAATCTTGAGTCCTTTCTCACTCATGTGTCCGAGTCTTTTATGCCATAACTCGGTGGTGACTCCTTTTCCTGTTACATTCACCTCTCCTCTACATAGCTTGGATTGTGTGATGTAGAGAGAGCAAGTTTTTTCTCCTTTGGCTACCACCAAATTACCTTTAGTAAGCTTCCATTTCCCATTACTAAAGAAATTGCTATAGCCTTCGTCATCGAGCTTGCGGTAGATATAAGATTGAGACGTATGTCCGGAACATTTCTTACATCTTTGAGTAAAAGCCTACATCCAACATTGGTCTCCAAATAAATATTACCCATACCAGTAATTTTGGACGTACCGCGTTTCCCATCTTTACAAAGCCAAAGTTGCCAGTGGTGTAAGATGTAAAAAGATCTTGACGAGCTGTGACATGGTAGGATGCGCGGAGTCGACTACCCATGTCGAATCTTGGGATGCATGATTAATGAAATCATCACTTTGATTAATAATTACCTCGTCTGCAATATTTGCGGTGTCATTCGTATGGTTCTCATAAGCTTTATTGATGTTATGGCTCTTTGATTTTTCTGCCTTTAGCTTTTCTGCATTCTCGGATGAAGTGTCCCAATTTACCACAATGATGGCACTTCTTGTCTCGTTTTGAAGTTGGATTGGGACCTTCCTTGCTGCTAATTTCGAAAATTTCTGCTTTTGCTTCTCCCTCTCCGTTCTTGATTTTCTTGTCGGTTAATGACAAGAGCCTCAGATACCGGGTTGACTCCGCTCTCTTTTCGCCGGGATTCTTCATTCAACATTCTATCTTTTACCATGTCCATGGTAAGCTTGCCGTCAGGAGCCGAAGTTCTTGATCGACACAACAAGTGTGTCCCAGCTTTTCGGCAAAGAGCTAAGTAGCAGCAACGCCTGCAACTCATCATCTAATGTCATCTTCATAGAGTTGAGTTGGTCTACTATACCTTGGAACTCGCTCATGTGTTTCGAGAGACTTTGCTTCCATCTTCAGTATTTCAAATTCACGAGCCGCCGCGATGTGATTGCTTTATTTTGCGCTGTTGTTCTTGCATACATTTTCTCTAATTTTTGCCAAAGAACACCAGCATCATGTTCATTAGCAAAATTTTGAAAAATACTCTTGTCGATCCATTGCCGGATTTGAGCAGCACACTTTCGATTGAGCACCATCCATTCACTTTCGGACATGGTCGTTGGTTTGCCACCAGAGGACGATGTCGATTTGTCTTTCGCTACAGGATCTACCTCCTTGGACGTTGGTGTTGATTCCTCCATTGGTATCACGATTGGCCTCCAAAGATCTTTAATGTATAGCAAATCCTCCATCTTTGGTTTCCATATTGCATAATTGAATGCGGTCAATTTTATCATGTTGCCAGAATTCTCCTCCATTTAATTCTTCACAGAAAAATAATGTATGGAGCAACCCGGCTTTGATACCACTTGCTAGGAAAAAGAACAATATTAGCAAAAAAAAGGCTCGGATAATTTTCCCACTACTATTTCTGTGACAATTAAATAGGACAAAATATTTGATGAACGCGGTAAAGACGAATAGTAAATAACACCAGAATTTTAACGGAAATCCTCCAAGGTGAAGGAAAAACCACGGGACCGTAGTCCACTTCAAACTTCCACTATGATAAATAATGGAATACAACTTCACCCTAAGGTGGATCTCTCACTGTCTTTAATTTGTGGATCTAAACCTCTCACAAACTGGATAACTCTCTCGAAGATAACTCTCTTGGAAGAAGAAGATTGTTTCTTCCGCTATTCTCTCGATCTTCTTGCTTTTTGTATATATCTCTCCATTGAGGAGGACCCTTATTTATAGGAGCAAATGCAATCCCAATTGAATTGTACGATATGAAAATCACGGTGATTTGTTTTCGCAACACTCATGATTTTCTGAATGTGGAAGATCATATTGATTTATCTCCCGATCTCTCTTGATTTTCTTTCTCCCTCTCTTTGGCCTCTCCAATTGGGAGTGACCTACTCAACAATTATAGACCTTTTTTTTTGAGAAAATAATCTAATTTATGCCTTTATTCGAAATTTTCTCGCGTAACTATGATGCCAGGATCTATGTGATGCATGATGATGGTGGAGGGGTGCATTTGACAATCATATGATGTGAGTGGTGAGAGAAAACTGATGGACAATAATAAAGCAGAAGTTTTGGGGCTGAGTTGGAGACGGGCCCACTTCTGTGTTTTTCCTTTTAAAAAATTATGGGTTTACAAAAAAAAGGAGGAGGGAAATTGAAAGAAGCCCATAGACATGTAGCCCTGCTGATAAAGAGATTAGGGGATGAAAATGCTAGTATCATATATGTAGGATTCAACTCTTGTACTATGTAAGAGGCATAGTAAAAAGTCAGAGTGAGATAGGATAGACCGCTGAGCAAAAAGAAAAAGATAGAACAGACCGAAAAGAAAGTTGAAAGAATAACCTTTTTCTCATTCCAGCCTCTGGTGGCTTTAATCATGCCAAGACTTGGTCCCATTTCCGACCAACTTGTTTGCAAGAAAAGAAAAGAAATGCAACGTCGGCATCGACATTTTTCTTTAAATGAGATGGGTATGGACTATGGAGCTGGGACATCTAACCTTTAGTTAAGCGCTTAACTAAACATCGATCAACTATTTGGGAAGCTGAAAAGTTACTAGCTGACTGCTCCAACTCGTCACTGGCCCCAACTAATTATTAAAAAAAGACTGATGCGGGTCGTCTTAATCAAGACAAGAGTAGCGGACTCATAAACGATCGAGTAATACAAATGGTGACCATGAAAATTATATAGAGAGAGAGAGATGGATGATTTTCTACATTTTATATCTACTTCACCTGGCTAGTCACTCCCTATGTAGCACCGACACGTTGGAATGGCCAACGTGTAGGTGTCCAGCACGCCGTCAAACAAGTGTCGGATTTTCAACATGCGGTCAACGTGCGGACACGCCTCCAACACACGAGTCTGAAATCCCGACACGCAATTCGGACACGCCGCGGTTCAATTTTATAAATTTTCAAAAATTAGGAGCCAAAATGTAAATTTATAAAAAAAAAGGAGAAAAAAAAAAGGTGGAAGAAAAAGGGCTGAAACATGCTAGGTCTTTATTTTCTCTGTCTTCTTCGCTCGACCAACAACCTGCCCATCTCAAATTCTCTTTTTTTTCTTCTTTCTGTTGACCCCGATCCACCGCGAGGCTCTCTCTATGTCGGTCACCGATTGTCGCCACGGCCAGGTAGCACGTACACCTCTCTCTATTTCTACCAAGTGCCCTCTCTCTGTTTTTCACCAAGTGCCCCGGTCACAGGCTCTGGTTTTTCTATCATTTGTCTTGGTGTCGGATTTGATGGTGTAATGGCAGCTCGATGAGGGAAGAAGTCGTGGTGGGTGGGTGGGGGAAGAAGGAAGAAGTTGTGGAATGTAGTTGAATTTGTCAAATTGAAACGATGAGGATATTAACAAATGGTGGATTGATGTTTTCTAGGCTCTTTTTGTATTATTTATTTATTTGTAGATTTGAATTAAAAATGATAATTTATCATGTATATATAAAAATATATATTTAATGTGTCCCAACGATAGGAATTCTCTATTTTTTAGAAATGACGTGTTGCGTGATCGTGTCATGTCGTGTTACGTATCGGTGTCGATACTACATAGGTCACTTTCACCAATGGACAATTGATTAAGTAGTTACTCCTAAAACCCGCTCATTGTCTGCCTTTGTTAGAAGGAAATAGAAAGACAAATAGAGGTGAACAGCGGGTGAAGCACACCGACTTGGTGGAGAAGAGAGCAATGGGCGACCCACAATTTCAATAGTTTCGTCCATTTAATCCTTTAGGGGTTATGGGGAGAAAAATACTAAAAGTGCTGGGGAGAAAAATATTAAAAGTATCAAAAGTTGTGTATGACACTCACTTTAATGCTAAAATTTTTATCAGCTCAATTAAATGTCAAATCGGAGAAAAAATGATTATTTAAGTGTCAGCAGCGAGAAATTTCATCCAAATTGATTACGTGACCTTTATAATTAATTTGTTAATATGACTTGGCAAATTTTTAAAAAATATAATCCATGTGGACTGCAAAAACGACATGGCACAGCCTACATGGCTTGGACGTCCAAATCAACGTCACATTGGGCGTCCCCATCCCACCCTCTCATCCATTAGGCCAGACGCCTTATTGGCTATCAATCAAGCACTTTGCTTAAGTATACCCAGAACAACTTTAAAACGTTTAGAAAAAATGGGCCCCTTCCACAATGTGGAATAATTTCGTCTTTTTAATCCTTTAAGGGGTGGATGAAGCCATTTTATGGGTGAATTTAGAGCCACCCTTCCTTAAACTTTGGAATGTAAAGAAGTTGGAAAATTTTGATGGGGCCACATTTTGTGGATGAATATGTAAATTTTTTAAATAATTGCGCCCAAGCATAATTTTGAAAAGTTAGCTGGGCGGGGGCCCCTTTCAGCCCCCTTGTAATCCACCTATGTTGTCAGACATTTCAGATGCGGCAGGAGAAGAACTAAACAGGAGTGAACTCAGAAGGTGACGGGGAAAATATTAAATCGAGGCGATAAGGAGGCAGGAGGCGTATTGTGGATTTAAAAGTGGAAGGTTCTCAGATATTGAAATGTATTATCACTCAACTTTTAAGGAATTTTTAGCCGTTAAGTATGGAATCAAGAAATTTATATTCCATTGATTATCATTTTCTTATGGAAATGGATATGTCATCGTTCAACTAGATGATGAAGTTCAAACATAAGCATTTGCTTCATCCATAACTTTTTGATAGGCAGAATGAATTTCAAAATACTCTTTTGAGTCTAAGCATATTAAAGGAGATAAGAATGTCCTTGCAGATATCCTTTTCAGGCCCAAAGAAGATTCTTCATTATTCATGTATGTTTTCAGAAGTCCGACTGGTGGATTTCGAACACAAGACATGAAACCCAAATTCCCTAGACGAATGTATCCTCCGGAAGTTCTAGATCCGATCAAATCCAACACTCTTTTGATAATCTCACAAACCTCATGTAGGAATATCAGTACAAGAGCTTTAGGAAGTATGATGGGCTGAATCTTCAACCAAGTGGCATGCATTCGGATTATTTATTCATTCATCCTTTATCTTTCTCCCCATGAGACGTAATTTTCGGAAGAACTCAAATGGTTTTATTGGTATGCATTTAATTGCCATACTTTTGCCATTCAATTTTCAACAGCAACAATGTTAATAATTATCAGTCAAGCAATTCGAAAAATTGGCGGTGGAAAATACTACCATTTTGCAAAAATGTTTTGTTGGTTTAAACCCTTAGAATCATGGAAAGGTTTTTTCACAGAACAACCGAGAGCATGCAGATACCTGGCGGAGGCTCAAGAAGTCCCCCGCCAAGCTTTATAATCTGTTGACATGTTGTATCGGAGCTAATTGGCGAGAATATAGGGAAATCCAGTAAATATTTTGTGAAAATAATCGTACCATTCCTCCAGGAGTTTAGCCAGGCAACAATAATGATGTGCCATGGGATTGTTCATGCGATTATCAGAAGACAAATCCCTAATTCAGGCTGCTTTAGCAAAGTTCAAAAATGATAATTCAGACCGGCTGTCATCTTCATAGGACCCATGGGATGGACCACTCTCTCAAGATCGTTTTGATTATTGACTATCATCAAGTTCAGGGAATCCCTCATCATTAATGAATATGGACAATTGGCTAAAGCCAGTAATGCCCGAAACGCAACCATCCTTCAGTGTGGAAGATTCTATAATGAACTTGGACCCAACAGACATCCCATCAGGATTTAATGATGTCCCATTAGGATCTTACCAGTCTCCTCCCAAAAGTCATAAATTGGACCTGCTTTTCAAATTATCCCTTTTGGATTTCTGAAAGAAAAATGTAGAAGAAAGGAGAAGAAGATGGGGATGGGAAGGTGTTATACGTCGATCATAAAAGGGTATAGAGACAGGTTGTTCTTCGCCATAATCAGAGAGTGACTAATAAAATGTGTGCCAATAATTGGTCACGTGATACCAATAATTGGTCGCGTTGATGTATTATTAGTGTTTGCGCCAATAATTGGTCACGTGGCACCCATAATTGGTTGCATTATTTGTTTTATCTTTCTCCCCATGCCTATATAAAGTCATGAGTTATATCGTTTGAAGGGCAGAGTTCCTTAGTAACAAAACCCTTGTGTAGTGTTGTGTGAATCATGCAAGGCTAACCCCTCTCTCTTAGTCTCTCTCTTCAAATTCCTCTTTGGTATTAGGGATCTTAAAATGGTAAGATAGCACCTTATTCCGGTAATGAGGCCAGAAGGCCTCAGGCCTCATGTTCGCAATAGAAATTAGCTGGATGCTAAAAGTCGGGTTCCGATAGGGTAAGACCTATAAAGGCACCATAGGGGATTGACTACGTCCCGAGGCATTCGACACATGGGGCATCCCGATCACATAGCAAGGCATCTCGACACATGAGGCATTGTCACCTTTTTATTTATGTGTAATTGAATTATATTATTCTCATACAAACCATGACAATAAGGCTTTGTTTGATTGTGGATTTCTAGTTAGAACGGGACTAGATAGGATAAGATATGAAATTCAAGGATTTGCTATATCCTATCAACTGTTTGGTGAATTGCAGTAATAAAGTTGAATATTTTCATATCTTACCATGTCTATTATTTGCTATGAACGTCATATTAGTGTAAATAGACCCAAAAAATTGCACATATGGAGATGATAAAAATTTTCACAACACTCTTATTGTCACGCCCGAACCCCCACGAGCTCAAGAACATCCCCCGTCCGGTCGAATTAGTGCGACGTCCCAGGAACGTCGCCGACCCAACCCAAACATCGAGGCGACATGCGGAAGCGAATATAAAAACCCCAGACAGAAAGATGACGCGACAACAGGGTAGAACACCATAACGATCAAACAACAACAAATATACAAACATCGTAGACATGGACATAAATATGGATGAACATCCTCCACCACCGCTTTTAACAAAAGTTCAGGGGTTTGGTTATCTTAACTTCACTATCGGATAACCTAAGTCAAACAACCCCTAAAATACCCTAGGGAAAGCCTACTTTGGGTCGCCTCCTATCCAATCCGCCTCCTGTTTCTCTGGCTGGGATCTTCAGACACTCGTCTCATAGTTCCACCAAGCACCAAAAGCGACTCGTTGAACTTCTAAAAAGAAAAGGTGCATTTCCGGGTTTATGGCTGGGGGTCCGAAAGTGGCGGTTATACAACCGTGAGACTAATCTCAATAAGTGTACAATCCCAAACTCTACGTAAGCACTCACGCACCATCGGGCGAAAACACACATAACACACAACGATCAGCCAAGCTAATGGACACATATGAACCTACCTGGAACTCATCATGCGTATCCCCGCACGTTAGTCAACCACACAGCCAAGACACCACAAAAATACATCACAGCAAGATGCCCCGATTATAGAACAAAACTCACATGGGCACGCCCCATACCATGTCTAGCGTTTTTACCCTATAATCGAGCATCACACCACGCCGATACAAACACACTCCCACACCAACTCACACCACGTGTCACTTACTCAAACCTCGCATCTCAAGCCAATTTCCGCTCATTCTCAACTCTTCCACCACTACATCGCCGCCACAAACGCATCGAGCCAACGGTCTTGACCTCGTTAGGCATCGACACCCCGTCGGGCCGAGCATCGTCATCTCGTTAGGGGACGGCATCGCCTTGCACAAACGAACACGCCTCAGGATGGAATCCTACACACACTTTCCTTCTACGCGCCCGCGTAAAGCGCATCAGGTCAACGGTCTTCCGACCACGTCGCCAGCATTGACACCTCGTCGGGCCGGGCATTGTCACCTCGTCTGTGGCGGCATTGTCCAGCGAACGTACATGCCTCAAGACGGATCTTTTCTAACCAATCCTACATTTCTATATCCTCATTCCACTCAAGCCACACTTACACACAGCCAACAATCGCACGGCCAAACATACACACCTCACACACATGTTTCACAATTTCACATTCTCGTCACACGAACACGCCACCCAATCACACATTCTTGGCATGCGAATTCAATGCATATTCACACGACCACGCCTCTACACCTCACGGCCACATACACACAGCACAGCACCACATCACATTCGGCCCAAGCACAATCCAAATCAGCCCACAATCACAAATCATATAACCATGTACACAATTCAATTCATAACATCAGGGTAAATCTGGGCAGTTTACACAGTGGCCGAAATCCATTTGAAATAAATAGTAAATCAATTTCAAAAATTCTGAAATTTGGATATGTTGTACAAAACATCTCGATGAACATTTTCCATGAGAACTCGAAACCCAGTTCTAACCGTAAATACCTCGTTTTGACACTCAAAGTCAGACGAAATCCGGTTCGCTCAGACAGCCCCTCAGGCCATCAAAATACAACTCATTCGGTACCCAAATCATTTTGGAAAACCTTGAAATTTTTATATGTTATAGCCACAAATTTCCCCAACAATTTTTGTGAAGGAAGTATTTTGAAAATAGGCCTGAAAAAATTTATAAAAATTCAAACAGACCCGAAGGTCGGGTGAACAGTAAATCGGGCAGTTTTATTTCGGTCCAAAGATGGACTTCGAATAGCATCAAATGATTTCCAAAAATTACCAAATTATAATATGTTATACTTCAAGATGTTGGGAACAACTTTCATGAAGAAAACTTCCTCAAATCCGGCCCCCAAAATTCTCCATAAAAATAGCAAACCGGATGGGCACAATAGTCACAAATCCGAAAATCACATCAAATCACACGAATTCAAACCGTGATTGTTCCGTATCATCACAGCCCTAGCCAAACCTCCTAAACCTCATATTTTCAGTCTCCAATTAGTCCACAACTACCAAATACTCAGCCTTCATCACAGTCCCAAAACAGCCACTAAATTCATTTAAATCGAGTCCTAAACATGTCTAACGATACCCGATGTCCTAAGGAGAGTTTGGGGAAGTCACTTACCTAAGAAATGCAAGAAGAATGGGCTGGATGGGTGGCTGAAATGGGTAGAACACAAGCAGGCAGATAGCAGCAGCAGCAGCCGGTGATGGGAGGAAACGAAGATGAAGAGAGTGAGAGAGAGAGAGAGAGAGAGAGAGAGAGAGAGAGAGAATGAGGGAGAAAATGGAGAGGGGGGGCCTGATGTGAGGGGTTCTGGGCCAGATGAGGGAGGGAGGAGGAGAGAGAGAGTCCATCTGGTCAAAAAAAGTGGACCGGTGGGGGTAACATGTGTCGCGATCCCACGCGATTTCCCATTTTGCCCATGATCCGACGGTCCTCGTTTGTCTTTATCCAATAATTCAAGGGCAATGTGGTAAATCAATAATTCTAATTTCTTTTTCACTTATTTTAGTTCTCAATTATTGCCCAAAATTGTCCAAAATTTGAAATTTTCAACACAGGTCCGGGGGCAAAATGGTAATTTTCCGGTCCCGGGCGAAATTCAATTTTCGCACATATCGTTCCATATGTGTGTAACCAACATACTATGGCGTCGGAATCGTGAAAATAGCTTCTTAAGTCCTCGAAAAATCGATTGCAAAGTCTTGGGAATAAAATAATATTATTTTTCACTTCCAAGCCAAAATTCTAAATTTTGACCAAAACCACTCTAAAAATGTGTGGCCACCCCAAAATGACATTGGCCTCGAAAAATAATCTCAAACGGCCTTAAAAACCAATGTCGGCACCCATAGGGGCAAAATCGTAATTTTCCTAATCCCGATCCGAAATCAATTTTTTGCAAAAATGGGTGGCCCCAAGGTTGGCCAAGCCAAAAACGTCATCGGCCGCTTAAAATTGTCACTTTCAAAATTCTCGATTCCGGGCCCGAATTCCAAGAAATGACTAAAATCGAACAATCGCGACTTTAACTTATCTCTAGCTAACGGGTGGCTCATTGGGATTACGCACTCTCGACCCGTGACCGACACCAAGTCAAATCACGTTTAAGTTTACTCTACCCGAGACGATCTCGGCTGTCATATAATTGCAAGGGTCATCACTAGTTCCCTTTGGACACGATCAATCAAGTAGACCGGTCTCGTTGGCCCAAAACATTCCCTCGACAATCCTTATGACCGAATATTGAACCCAAGTTGAGTTCTTTGGTCGTGCGAACTCAATCCCGTAATAGCCTTACCCCTAAAGTTAGCATCCCGTGAATGCGCATTTCCGAGTGAGATCTCACTATAAGTGCATTGGCCAAAATATTCATTTCTTAAATCCGGGAAAAGAATCGAAAATTCAGATTTATTACACTTACCTACTTCATTTTTATTTTCTTATTTTTTCTTATTTTTCCCTCTCTTTTTAAATTATTTTATTTTTATTTCTTTTCCCTCCTCCACCATTCTCTAATAAAATTTTTTAAATAGTAAACTATTCTAATATACCTAAAATATGTAATAAATATAAATACTAAATGTATTTATTTATATATATGAAATTTATATCATAAGATAGAAAGAAATTCAAATATATAAATAAAAATAAGAATAAATTAAAAAAAATTATTTTATGTTTTTATTACTTTGATTTTTTTATATTAAAAATCAAATATTATGTACATTCAAATATTATTTTAATTTTATTAATTTAACAAGTTTGTTATTCGAGAAAAATAACTTTTATATTATGAATATTAGAAATCCTATCCACCTTTATCCCACCTCCCACATAGGATAATTTTATCTAGGCTATGTCCCTCGATATCCGACTTTTATCTTATCTTGGGTAGGCATCAAACACAAAATAGGATAAAATTTATCCTATCATGAATTTTATCCCGACTACCAAACGTAGCCTAAGTATTTACATGCATTTCAATACGCATATCCACCTTCTTGCTCCACCACATATTCTCAAGAAATGAGATCCTAGTCAAACAAACAAGTATGAAGCAATATGTGATAAGACTCATTAGTTGAGTATATTCAAAAGCGGGTTATATTTCAAAAGTGGTTCTGAGCAAGTTAATGACTATATTTAGGGATTGAGTCTAAACGTGAATCCAAGCAATCAAATGAGTATTCAGAGTTTGAACAAACAATGAATATATTCTGAGTCTGGACAATCAAATGAGTATATTTTGAGACTGAACCAACAATTGGGTATATTCTGAATCTAGACAAACCAAATGAGTATTTTTGAGTCTGAACAAACAAATGAGCATGTTTTGAGTCTAAGCAAACAATGAGTATATTCTAAATCTGGACAACCAAATGAGTATTTATGAGTTTGAACAGCAAATGAGTATATTCTGAGTTTGAACAAACAAATGAATAGATTCTAGCGAGTGATTTTGAACAAAAACATGAGTAGATTCTGGTGAATGAGTGCGAAACAATTTAATGAGTAGGTTCTGGCAAGTGAATATGAACAAATAAATGAGTAGATTCTGAGTCTGAACACGCAATAGGCATATTCTGAGTTTTATCCTACAAATGAACATCTTCAAACTCAGAAAGTGGGTATGAACAACAACGAATGGCGAGAATTTAGCAATTTGAGATCGTATCATTTTTCATTAACTAAAATTTTGAAGTCATTGAATATGTTGTCTTCATAATAGTTCGAATGCTTAATGAAGCTCAAGCTCATCTCATTTTATTAACTGGTTTCGATTGTCGGGGTCCCGGGAATTGGGCACAACCATTAAAGACCTGGACACTGGTGCGAGGCCATAGGCTCGGCCTCAACAAACCTGAGCCTGGCCGCCAATGTCTAGGACCCCGACTTAGGCATCGAGGGACTTGGGCCTGGCCGCCGAGGTCCCCAAGCCTAGTTCTGAGGTCTCGGTCTGCAAGAGACAGGGTTCCTTGGGCCCGGTTGCTAGGAACTCGTGTGACATCCAATTTTCGAAATAGTATTAGGAAATTTCCGTTTCCAGTAATAATACTTAGATCATAAAGCTAAGTATTATTTCGCTTAGAATTCGGTAGACACGTAGAAATCTTAGTTTGGATCGTAAATTTTGTGACGATCTGAGGATGATTTTCGTGAGTGAAATCATTTGAGTTCGACGTGTTGCAAATTAAAATACGTTGATGGGTACGTTAATAGTAGAGTGGTGTTAACTAATTTACCGTCGCCTTAGTAGTTGATGGGTGATATTGTTAGTTTAAACTTTAGTTAATTAGTGATGATAATTTATTATGTGCTAATAGGTGTTAAAGGGAGTGGATTTTCTGATTTCAATATAATTATTCACACAAGACTCCTCTTAAGCCTCACAAGACTCGCATGGCAGTTGGAGGGTTAATACATGGCCACATTCCACATTTGAAGACTAAATGCATGGCTACATGCTACTCTTAAGCTTAGCTAAATGCATGGCTACATGCTACTCTTAAGCTTAGCTCTTGCGCTAATTTGACACATAGCCATAAGCCATCATTATTTCGGCTATTAGTCATTTCTAACAAGTCTTAATTTCTTACACTTGGCTGTAGATTGAGTGAAGAATTGCCACCTTTGAGTGCATGCATTCTTCCACCAAAAATCTACTCCTACACCTCACTTTCATCTTGGTAACATGGGAGGAGTTTTTCATCTTGGCCATAACCCTCTTTTTTCACCTTCAAACTCCCAAAATACTTTACTTTCACCACTATTCGATCCAAGATCCACAAGGTGGTTTTAACTTTGGGTGTTCAGATTTTGCATGAGATAAGTGAAGACTCTAGAGTTAAGTTTGTTCAATCAACTTGACACTTTTAACTTGGCTGCTTAAGATATGCTATTTTGATGTACGATAATAGTGTGGATATGGTGATGGTTGGATTTGTTTTGCTGGTTTTATACATGTCCAAAAGGTGTATGATTGGTTTTCTTAAAGTGTGGTGTAATTGGCAAGTGAAATTGATAAATCTGAACTTGGAAATGTCATCCTTGAGATGATTGTTGGATTCATCTTGCTAGTCTCATATAGGTTTAAAAGGTGATTGATCGTTTTGCTTAAAGGCGACTATATTTGGTAAGTGAAAATGATGAATCTGAACTTGGAAAAGTCATATTTGTATATTTAGACTTTTCCGTTATTCGTAAAATCTATTTTCTGAACTCAAGTAGATTTTACTCTCTGAATTTGAATGGAGAAGACTTTATTCTCATAATTTGAATCTACTTACTTTTGAACCCGAGTATATTTTACTCTTTGAATATGAACCTGTTTACTTCGAATCCAAAACTCTCTTAATTTGAATCTGTTTACTTCTAAACCCGCGTAGATTTTACTTTATGAACCCGAATATATTTACTTTCTAAAACCAAATGTATTTATCTTCAAAATCTGAAAGTATTTACTTTGTTTTCATAATATACTCCTTTATTTGTCCAGACTCATAAATACTCATTGTTTGTCCCAATTCAGAATATACTCAGTTATTTGTTTAGACTTTGAATATAACCGTACATTTGTCCGGACTCAGAATATAACATCCTGAATTCAAACTACTTCGGGATTAATAAAATAGATGGTTATTCCTTATTTCGTTTTAGTAAGTCTCGCCCGGAACTAATCATTTTCGGATCTTGACTAATAGGGAAAGGCTAACTAGGAAAAACGGTGCGTGGACCCAAGAACTCGAACGTGAATCGAGTCCGATTCCGAGAAGCGACGGGGAATATTTTGTGTCGACATGGGGCGATCCAAGGGGTGACGGATTTGGTTTGACCGACAACGCACGATTGGATAGAGAGTGATTTCGACGAACGAGAGTACGCACGCTAGCCATCCCGAACTTATTCGCAGACAACGCGACCCTTGGGACTAGCGATAAATCTTCGTGTCCTCTAGGAAATTGACATCGTCACGACTCGAGTACTCTAGGTCGATATCGTAACCCCTAAACAGCCGCCCGTTAGTGAGAGACGCTAAAACTGCAAATTGAGCTAAATCGATCGTGGAATTAAGCTCGGACTTGGCGTTGAGTTTCGTGGGCGACGCGACTATTTTTTGCAAGGACGACGTCATTTTTTTATGCGGTCAATTATATTTGGGATCGATAAAGTCAAAAATTGAAAATTTGACCTAGGATCGAAAAATCACCGTTTGCCCCTAGGCCTAATTATGGTGTTCGAATTTTGGGGAAATTTGAGGTTTAAATTATGATCTAATCAGCCCCAATAATTCAGAATATTATGGACAAAATTGGTCCTCCATTATTGGACTTGATTGGATCTCAACCATTGGATTAAGGGTAAGATGGGCATTATGAGAAGTTATTCACCAACCCCACTAAGCCAAGTCTATATACTCTTGATCTCACTCTCTCTCTTCTCATTTTTCCTCCTCCCCAAGTCAGCCGGCCAACCCCTCCTCTCTCCCTCTCCCGCGAGCTCTCCCCCTCTCTCTCGGTCGCCGCCGCCGGAGGGCCACCACCACTGCATCTTGGGCCGCCTCACCTTGCACCACCACCAACCCGACCATCTCTCTCTCTCTCTCTCTCTCTCTCTCTCTCTCTCTCTCTCTCTCTCTCTCTCTCTCCCGTTCGCGCGACCAGCATCCCCTCCCCCCCGCCCGCATTGGATCGCCGTTCTCGGGGAGCCGCATGTTACCGCCGTTAAGCGCCGCCCGGGAACCGCCGCTCATGACCACTGCTTAGCCACCCTTGCCACCTGTCCAGCCTTCATTAGGAGCTTAGGAATCCAAGTGAGTACAACCCTAAACCCTAATTAGGCTAATGTACATTTCTAGATGAGTTTTAGGGGTTAATTAGGGTAATTTAGGAGTTAACTTGTGGAGAATGTTAGGGGCTGACTTTGTGGCTAATTTAGTGACTTGGCATGATGATTTAAGTGAGGTTTAGTGGCCTAAGGTGATATGGTTGGTGACCGTTTAGTATAGGCTCGATCGGATTATTGTGTCGATTAATCGTGATCTAAATGCGGGCTATATTAGGTGCAATGATTGGGCCGTGGAGTAGCTGGTTATGTGGTGATTTAAGTGACCTAAGGTGATGATTTAAATATGTTTGGAGGGCCTAGAATGGGCTGGTTGGTGGCTGTTAAATGTGGACTTGATTTGGACTAATAGGTGGATTATTGTGGGTACATTATGAGGGCCAAGTAGTGGCTGACTATGGGGTGATGTTTTGGGGAGCCAAATGGAGTATTTTGAGGATATTTGTTGGCCTAGAACGATCTGTTTGGTGGCTGTCCATACCGGAATTAAATTGGACAAGGCGCGATCGATTTGGGGTTTAATAGTGTAATTACCGGAAATATTTGGATTGTGGATCGAGTGGCTGAATTGTCCTTGATTGTGATTAATTTTGTGATGCCATGTCATATGCCTAGTGTGACCAAGGTTGGAGTAGCTTGGCGGGCTTCGAGTGCGCAAATTCATGTTAATTTAATTTCGTGATTTCGTGTGCCAAGTTTGTGCCATGGCTGGACTGAATGATGTGATTAGTTGGGCTTGTAATTTATTGATTTGAGCATATTGCGTTGCAAAGTGAAGCAGTGGCGTTGTGCAATTGAATGCTCATTGTGAAATTCGTGAGTGCCCAAGTGTGAACTTTATGGCCATGGGCGTGCATCTCGAACATTGGCATAACATGTGCATATATGAGTGTACACGAATGACATGAGCATGTGATCACCTAAAATACCCTGATGCATTTTACGCGGGGTTCAGATAATAATTGGTGATTGTGAATGTGTGATCACATAAAGCCTCGATCGCGTTTTATGCAGGGGTATTGAACCTGTCCTGAGGCGTGTTACGCGGGACGATACTCGGACTACCGGAAGATGACCAACCTGAGGCGTTTTACGTGGGTTTTGCATCATGAGCCCGATGAATTTTACGCGGGTCAAAGATCGATCTCAGTGATAGACTTGATGCGTTTTATGTGGGTCGGACTTGATGCGTTTTACGTGGGTCGGACCTAACGCGCTTTTACGCGGGTCGGAGGAGAATTGATAAATTGCAAGTGTGCAAGAGTGCAAGTGTGCGAAAATGCATTGATGAGACATGAGCATGGGTGTGAGCACGAGCATATGCATGACATGCGTCGTGGCTGAGTGATGTGCGCTATATGTGCCGTGGTTGAGTTCTGTGCCATCATTGCAATTATTTATAAAGTGCCTAACTTGCGGTGGTCGATTAAGTATTGGATTTAGGCCCGAGGGTCTAAGTCATTTATAGTTTGGACTGTGTGTTGTTTGATGCTCGTCAGGAGGTGCATGTTAGCCTAGTTTGGGTTTAGGGGGCATACTCGCTGAGATTTATTCTCACTGTTGTGTAAACCCAATTTTTCATACCTCCAACCTTGAAAATGTCAGGCGTACCAATATGTTTTAGGAGGAGCCCGGCAAGATATAGTGCTTGACCACCAAGCCACATACCCCCTTTTGATGTTGGTGGCTGTTGACCCGTTTTGGCTTTTATATGTTTATTCTGCTGTAATGGACATTGTAAATTCCTGTTATTAGTGCAAGTTGTATTTTTTGTATTACTGCTATCTTTGGTCATGTGGTTTTAATTTGTACGGGTGTTTGATTGCTTTCGCTTGTGCATTGTTCTTAGTTTTGTTTTGGGTTTCGGTCGGCGACGATCACGGGGACGCCGACATCGCATCGACCTCGGAGGAATGATCGCGCTCGTAGGGGTTCGAGGCGGGACAGAAATACCCATTGCTTGTCCATATTCAGAATAACACTCAATTATTTGTTTAGACTCAGAATCTACCCATTTGTTGTTCAAATTTGCGTCCAGACTTCAGATTCATATCTAGATTTAAGTTTAGACTTAATCAGAATCACTTTTGAAATATACCTAGTTTTCGAATACGTTTAACCAATGAGTCTTATTATATATTGTTTCATACTAGTTTGTTTGACTAAGATCGCATTTCTTGGGGAATATGTGATGGAGCAAGAAGGTGGGTATGCGTATTGAAATGCATGTAAATACTTACTGTCCTGATTTGTATGAGAATAATATAATTCCGTCACCCATAAATCAAAAGGTCACGATGCCTTAAGTTTCGGGATGCCCTGTTGTATGGTACGGGATGCCCAGGAGAGTTCGAGATGAGAAGTAACGAACTTGACGTATAAATATGAGTGCAATATGTTATGACATACGCTTGTGTTTGAATTGAAATATTGTGAAGTAATTTGGTTAATTGTGGCTTATCCAAATGGGAAAGGTATAGCACGTATTCATGTTTTTAGCATACTTACTAGTGATTATGCATTTATGTTGTTGTACCAGGTGAAGTGGTAATATAATTTTCCTAACTTAAAACTAGATATTTTATTTACTAGGCCTCAACTCATTCCTTTATTTTTGAACGTGTAGGAATGGACAATTTGCCGCTAATGCTTGCTGGTTTTCCTAAATACTATGAATGTCAATACATTGATGTACTTTTCCGGGGTGGATATAGTATACACTTGATGTATATCCACCATATGGGTTGATGTGGGGCTTCAAAGTGGGTTCATCACCGGTTTATAGCATGGTATGTGAATCTCAATAGCGACTTGGTTGGTCCGTTATGGATTTTGGCTGATACAATGGCGTAGATGTCTTTTGACTCGTTGTTATGGGAGATAGATGATCCAGGATGTAAAGTTTACTTATGTACAAGTAGTCTTTTGGAGTATAATGTAATATGGAGATAGGTGACCTCGACCTACCAGGACTTTTGTGTTTGTGAACTATGGAATGGTGTAAATCTGATAAGTAATATAAATAAAGAAGTAGAAGTCCTTTAACTATATTAATACGAATTTCGTTGTTAATAAATGTTAAGATTATGCTTCCGCTTGACTAAAGATTAATAATCTTACGAAATACGTGTCGTGCGTGACACCGTGGGGCGCCACAACTCGAGCATAGACTTGGCCTCGATGAACACGAACTTGGATGCTGTTGACTTGTGCACGGGAGCCAGTCACCTGGGCACAACCGCTAGAAATCTGGTTATGAGTATTGGAATCTCGACTCACCACCAAGAGACCTAGGCTTAGCCTCTATGGACCCAAGCCTAGCTGTCGAGGAACTGGGCCTGGCCTTGATGGGCCCCGGCCTGGGTGTCCCCTCTGTGGACTCGGGCACGACTGCCAAGGACCCAAGCACAACATTGAGGCCCCATGCCCAAGTGCCGAGGTCTAGTTGTATTTTAGAAAATGATTTTTAATTTTCAAAAAGGAAATATTTTACCTAAATTCAAGCATAGGTTTTCAGTTGATTATGAAAAGACATTCATTGACTTATTTTCCTAAGTGATTCAAAGTCGTAAAAAATTTGAAAAATGTTTTTCGATAGTAAATTTTACGTGAAATTGTTACATTTGTATGTAATGGAATGAAAAATAAGGCCATTTGTAGCGTTCATACATCTCACTATACAGTACAAACTATGATACAAAAATTTTCCAGTCTAAGAATTCCTCTAGTCAAGTGGGAGCGATGTAAACATGATCCTTCAATTTAGAGAGTCATGTAGCAAAAGTTGTAAGGACAACATCTTTGTGTTCAAACCTGCTAGAGGTATATATAGGAGATTCTCTGTATCTTCCTTGATTTTACATAGATATCAAGATCGTACACATATCTTCATGCATATCCTTGATCGATTATACCTGAGATCATAATATCTTTGTACCTTAGATAGTCATCTTGTTGAGATAACTAGTGTACTCTTCATTATGAAGTATACAAAAATTACATAATTCTCTCTTCCGCATCTACTTATCTTGGTATCGGAGTTATTAGAGTTAAGTGATCATAAGGAAATTTTGAGTGCACCAGGGGCACATCACACTTGTACACGCCGGAGTGCACAGCCGAAGGGCATCTCATGTCATTCTCCTTTTTCATTTACTACTAATAACCCTTTGTCTTATCCTTAACATTGTTTATCTCGTTCGGTGGTGACAGCCAGCCACACAACCATGTCAACTTGTTATCTTGTAGCCTAAACTACAACCACATCAGCCTACTACTGTAGCCACGTCAGCCTGTTTTAGCGTAGTCTGCCGAGAAAATATTAGGCAGGACTCGGATTCCACCGCGGCAAAAAACGAATATTCTAGCGTGCGACACGTGTCGCCGGGCCCCATCCGGTCAGACCTCCAATATTTTGAAAATATAGCGCCTCTCTCCTCTCATCTCTCACACTCGCGCGCCCCAACCCCTCTCTCTCCTCCCGGCTCAGAACTTGGCGCCCTCCGATTCTTCGACGCCGGGCGCCTCTCCGCCTCCGCCTCCGCCTCCGCCTCCGCCTCCGCCGATGCCGATGCCGACGCCGACGCCGACCCGGCGCCGACCCGACACCGATGCCGACGCCGACGCTCCTCTATGTGCTTGCGCTCCCAACTTCTCTCTTCTCCCAGGCATTACGCCTCCGGCTTGGCGGCGCCTTTGCACTCGAGAACTCGTGCTCCCTCGGACACAGCCTCCTCGCGCCACGCCCACGCCTCCGCCCTCCGCCCTGCCCCCAACCCCCCCGATGCCTTGCCCGACCCTTTACCGGCCGCCTCGCGCCAGCGTCGGCCTCTAACCCCTAGCCTCCGACTCGGCCTTTCATCCGCATCGGGCGAAGAAGCGGCGGTGGAAAGCGAATCCGTAACCAAAGGAGGGCTCCACCACCAGCAGCTATAGCGGCGTGGCGACCAAGTCTTCGTAAATTTCGCCGGGCGGTGGCGGGAGAAGGGTCGCAGCAGCAGCACGCAATCGACGAAGTACGCCCGGCGGAAGTCCCTCGTCCAAGTCCTCTACGACTGGCTGGCCAACCACAACGTCCTTTGGCGTTCTCTCTCTTGCCGGTACTTCAAAGGCCTCCTATTTCTCTGTTCACTGTTTTGCACAAGCTTAATTTCTCTTTATATCACTATCAGTTAGTGAATGTAAGTGGAGTCGCACAAGGTTCTCTCATATGAGTTTGCAATAGCCAAACTCGGATGAGTTCGCTGATGAAGTCGCGAACTCATCCGATGAGTTCGCTGATGAGTCCGCACAATAGCCAAGCTTCTTGTGCTACAGTTATTAGAGACCCTTCTGATGAGTTCGCTGTTTGCTAATAACTGTCCTTGCTAATAACTGTAGCACAATAAGCTCTCTCGGATGAGTTTGCTAATATCCTTGCACATATCACTAGTGTGCGGAATGCACACTAGTGATATGTGCCTACGAATTTGCATTTTTTAGCAAAATGAAAAATTTCCCTTTTGTGGATATGTACAGAGTGTTTTTAGATTTTCTGGACATCTGCTGATAATAGTGTGCATTCTGATTTTGTATTCTGCTATTCTATTCATTTCATATTCCAGAACTTGGCTTTGGACATTGAAACATTAGTTTTTTGTTAGCTTACGAAAATAGTGTAGGAAATAGAGTATGGCTGTGGGGAATTTTATGCTTACTTGTGTATTCATATCACTAGAGGACTCTAAGGTACTCCATTTGGTCATCTAAAGTTTCAATTGAATGGTTCTTTGAACCAAAAAATTTGACTTAAGAAAGGAAAGAGCTTCTTGTGCTACAGTTGTTAGCAAGGATCGTTCTGAATGTAGATTTGGCTAAGTTGGCATTCCACATTCTTAAATCCTGCAAAAAGGGTCTCTAGAATCAAATTTTTAGCTAAGCAAGGAGGAGCCCGCTTTGCTAGTGATGTATTTTGCCTACTTAATATCTATATTAAAATTTACTCTCTTTTTTTTTTTTCCCTTTGTGTAATTTTCTCACCAGTTGGATAAGTTTGGTCACAAGTGGCTAGTGTAAGGGTTGGAGGGAAGGAGGAAAGGGTTGCGTAATTTGGAATCTTGACTTCGCTTACTGAATTCTCATTGATTGACATTGCCACGATTTGTAATTGACCCAAGAATATGCCTTGGATCTATATAAACTATATCAAAATTTGCAGCAAGACTGTTTACATTGGTCCAAGTAATTATCCTGCTAGACTTCACTCATTTGTGGCATGATGCATGGGTTGCAAAAGATGAACAGAAATGGTTAGTTGGAGTCTTTAAAATTCTATTCTATCATTCTTCCTTCTCTGTATGTTAGGCTTCTGTGATATTTGAGTTTTGATGGCTCATTGGACTTGTTTAGGTATGTTGCTTTGCTGGTGATATCAGTTGGGTGCTATATTGCAGCCTACACTCGCTCTGGGATTTTGTTCATATGGTTTAATCCTTCTGGTGAGGACTATGGCCTCAATGTCTTCTTCCTTGTTATGACAATGGTCCTTGGCTTTGTAAATGGAATTGTTGCACTTCACCCTGCGGTAAGAAAAGCATGCTCTTGAATACTTGCGTATTAGATTTGTAGACCTTTTGAATAATTGTTTTCTCGCAAACTTCATGCACTTGCATGAATTACAAAGCTTATCAAATGGCATTCTCTACAAGTCCATGGAATTAATTTTCTAAAAAAAATATCCTACTGTTTCTTTTCTTACTAGAGCTTTTTCCTATATAATTAGCTCCGAGGAATCAGACTCTGCCGAGGAAACTTTCCTCTTGTTGAAGTGGCTAGCAGAGGTCACCTAGAGGGGGTGAATAGGTGATCTTAAATAGATCTTTGAAATTTTCGGCGGAATTAAAACAAATAACAGAAGAGTCCGAATAAAATTAGATTCAAGTCAGATCATATAGGATATGTTTTGAAGTGCAGAATGCAAAGTAAGAGATAAGGAAAAGAGAATCGCACACAAGTTTATAGTGATTTGGCTTATAGCAAGCCTACGTCCACTCTCCCACGCTTTTACAGACCTACCGGCTGGATTTCACTATGTAATCAAGAGGAATTTACAGAATCTGAAGTGAGGTAACTATTGTGTATGATAGGACTCTCTATCTCACACAATCACTATTTACAAAGTAATCCTCAAGATCTTGATCTTAAGTTCGAACGACAAGAGAATGTAATAGAGTAAGCTCAAACTTTGGACTTGTTGATTCTTGAATCTATATCTTCCGATGCTCGTAGTCTCCTTAAATACTCCTCTATATCCATACTAGCCGTTGGACAATCTTGCAGAGGATCATCTTCCGATCTTCACCTTGGACAGATTTGTAAAATAAGGATTGAGTAGCCGTTGGATGATGATTCTGAATCCCTCGCTGATTACAGTCGCCCATACAATCAGAATCTTGGTTTCCATAAGTAGAGTTTTGTCCGTTGTAATGCATTCTTGTCGTAGTATTTGATTGTCAATCAATGTGATTAAGATTGAACAATCAAAACTTTCCTTTTGTGAAATTCATACCAGATCACTAGCTGTTATTCTTCGTTCTCGAGTTTTGCTTACGAAGAGTTCTGCGTCTTCGCCTCCGCTTCTGAAAATTTCATCTTCTCGTGCCTTCTGAAAAATTTCAGCTTCTACGTGCCCTGCTTCTGAATTTTCTGAATCTCAGAACTTTAGCTCTTGTGGGTCTTCAAGAACTTATAAAGTTTGAAATATTTCTGCGTCTGAAAAAATTTCAGAACATAGATAAATCTTTTAACTTGTAAAATCTGAAAAACTTCATTCTAAGCTTTGGAACATATATTCCCGAAATGAGAAAATTTAGAATTATCAGATTAACAAATATCATGGAAGTTTTTGTCAACTTCAAAATCAGTAGGAGTTTTCCTCAACACTTGTGACTTTGGCTCTATTCTAGTAGTGCACTCTTAAGGAGCTCAAACGTAACTTTATGTCTTATCATTTGCAATGGACTTGCTGTACTCGGATGTAACTCTATGTCTAACTTCATATAATTCGTGGAAGTCCTATTACTTTTGAATGGTTCCTGCACTTTCATGCGTATCTTTTTTTCTTCTTAACAAATGATTTCGGTAATCTAATCTAGATCTAAAGAGATAAAGAGCATCAAGAAGGCTAGATTAGCCCACAATGGACACAAATATGTTGAAAGTCAACCATTAATGAAAGCTAAAGTACCTTGAGACAAAACTTTCAAAGCAAAACAAACTAGGAAGAACAACACTCCAATCTCCATTTAAGCTCCTCCTGTATAGTTCATCATATCAGTATTTCGGTCTTTGTGATGCTGCCATGAGGTGCTAAAACTAGGTTGAGATTGAAATCGAGTTTCATGTGAACTACATTGTGGTTAAATTTTTAGTGCGTACATTGCTGATGCTTGATGCCCGGCTAATGTCTATTGTTAACTGTATGCTTATTCTCTAGTTATAGAGTGAAATTGACACTAAGACTTGTTGAACTCTATCAAAGCTGACACAAGTCCGCCTCGAAAGGTACTGAATTTTGTCTGTTTTGGATATCTTTTCTCGATAATGAACTCCACATTATAGTTTTGTGAGCATATACATGAGTATGGACATTCGTAATAATTGATATGTATATCTATTTCTCATTAAGTAGTGTCGTTACTAAACTTAATCCTGTTGGAATTATGTTTGAAGCTTGCTCGTTGGGACTGATTTGGTGTCATTTTAATCCCAATTTGGGTGCAAATCTCTCGGATGGCTGAATCAGAGGTAATTTTGTCATGCGCACTATGTGAAATATCTTTTTCTTTCTTAAGTAACGGATGAAATGTTATTTTGCATGTAAAAGCACTATGTTGATAACTTTTTGTTCTTTCGGTTGCAACATGAAATTTCCCATCTTGCACATGTAATGCGTGATATAGAAAATGATTATGAGTTTGCTATAGGAATGGTGTTTTCAAATGAACTCAAGCATACCATAAGTATGTGGCCTATGTAATCGGCAAAGGATTTGGGGTGAGGAAGGGTCATATGTTTAAAAATAGCAAAGGAGAATTAACTCGACGGACTTTTTTGTGTGCAATTGTGAGGGGCATTCTCTTAGCTCTTCCGATAAAGAAAGGAAATATGAGAGGTATGAAGTTAGATGTGGTTGTCTTGCTCGTATCAAATTTAAGGTTGACAATGGTGTCTATGAAGTCATTGAGTATATTTCTGAGCATAATCATGCATTTATTCCGGATGATCAAAAGCATTTGATTCGATGTGGAAGAATCATGTCTGAAACTTGTAAGGGTGTATTAGTTGATATGATTAAAGCCGGCATTGGGGGAACAACAGCATATAAATTTCTAGCAAATGAAGCAGGAGGAAGCAAAAATTTGGGTTTCAACCTCCGTGATTGTCAAAATTATTTGCAAACGAAAAGAGCCGATGGTATAAGTGGGGAGATTGTCAAAGTGTTCTAAATCATTTTCATTTGATGCAAATGGAAAATCCAATGTTTTCATATGCTGTACAGGTAGATCAAGATGGTAGAATGACAAATTTATTTTGAGAGATAGTATGTCGAAATTTGATTATGACTGTTTTTGGTGATGTGCTAGTGTTTGATACCACATATCGTACCAACAAATATAATATGATATGTGCACCATTTGTCGGGATTAATCACCTTTGGAAGAATGTTTTGTTTGGTTATGCATTTTTGTTGGATGAGACTGCAGAATCATTTATTTGGGTGTTTGAGGCTTTTTGAAATCTATGGGAAAAAAGGCTCCAAAAACCATGTTCACTGATCAAGACCAAGCCATGGCAAAAGCTATTAGATTGGTGTTTCCGAATACACAACACCGTTTATGTACTTGGCACGTCGGGAAAAATGCCAACCAAAACATCCCACATCTTTACCATAATCCGGTTTTAAGGATAAATATTTCTTTAGCGCTTATGTATGGATGTACATCGGAGGAAGAATTTGAATCTACTTGGAGGAAATGGAAAAGGAGTGGGATACTCCGAATAACACTTGGCTTTGGAGATTATATGACATTAGACACAAATGGAGTTCAGCTTTTGCTCGCGACACTTTTACATGTGGTATAAGATCCAGCCAAAGGAGTGAGAGCACCAATAATGTCTTCCAATGCATGTCGACGAAAACATTGACTCTTGTAGAGTTTGTTCACCACTATGAAGAACAAGTGAAGCACATGAGAGAAATTGAAACTCAAGATGATTTCAGTAGTTGAGGCGATCCTAAATATGCCATTTTGGATAATGACATTTTAATGCATGCTTATACGCTGCGTACCATTTTTAAACGGTTCGATCATGAATTCTTGCAAAGTGTCTCTCAACATATTTACAAGTGAAGCATTTGATGGATCGATTTATTTTTTTACTCTCAAGTTAAAGGGAAGTTAAATGGGGAGTGAATATGTTGTCAAATTTAACCCCGCAGACTCTTAAGTTTCTTGTGATTGCAAATTATTTGAATTAAAAGGGTGGTTGTGTCATCATGCCTTGAAAGTGTTGAGTCAAAAATCATCGATTACGGGTATTCCATTTGCCTATATTTTGAAAAGATGGACTAAGGGTGCCAAAGAAGGGATTGTGAATGATGAACCTCGTGAAATGCAACCGAATTCATCTAAATTTAATCGATATTCCACGTTAATGCATGAATCCATCGAATTGAATAGTTTGGGAGCCGAGGATGAAAATACTATGAAAATAGTGAGGAAGGGTACGGAAAAAATGAAGGCTCAAATTATGTCATACAAATCAGGTTTGGTTGTGACTAATGATGCTAGTGATGATGATGATAACGGGCTTCTTTATGCAAGAATCTGGTGTTGGACCCCATCGAAGGAAAGGAAAGGAAAGGGAATGAGTTATGGAAGACTTAAAAGCTCAAGTGAGAAAAAAGAAAAAAAAAAGCTAAGAAAGGAACATCTCCAACGCGAATAGAAAGTCGAGGTGAGTAACATATTATTCTACTTAATATGATTAGTTAAATTTTTTGCTTACGTTACATGATGCCAATAAACATATTTATTACTTTGTAATGCAGAGTTGGTTGTTCAAGCAACACGTGACGAAACTCATCTCCCGGATTATTCGAATAATTCCAATCAGTTTCAAAATGCCTTTTATCCTAGCAACAATAGTGGTCCTACAGTAAATCTAAATTTTCATAATCAGGTATGTCACTCTTAATCTTCCATTTGAATTTACATATTACTAATTTTGTCATTTTTTTAATCTGGATGCAGCAGCCACCATGCATCATGCCGCCGGGGATTATGAGTGGATTTTGCCCTATCCCTAGTCAGGTATTTAATAGCTTGGTGTATTACCATACAAAGGATTGAACTTATCATATACATGAATGTGAATAATCTTGGAAAGCAAATTAGTGATGAATTTATTATATGTAGATGCAATCTCCATACATCATGCCGCTAGGGATTATGAATGGAATTTCCCCATTCACAAGTCAGGTGCTTATTATTAAATCATTTTAGATCCCAGTGTTATTGCATCTTATTGTTACGATTGTAATATTTATTGTTACTAGTTTCTTCAGGATAGATGTTGGAGTATCATAATAGATCTCACGGAACCATTTTAAGTTAGGTACAACTTGCTTTTTTAACTCATGAAATTATTTGAGACATATTTATCTTGGCATTTGTTTAGTAAAATGTAAATAAATTAGTTATTCTTTTGTGCAGGGGTCATCAAACTCTTTTCAGCATCCTAGGGTGCATGAGTTGAACGATTCTGAAGGAACACATACCAATTGGCCGAAGTAACCAATTTTCATGAATTCTTTGTCAAGTAATATGATTCAAGGTATAATGGAGGAGTGAGCCATTGACTCTGTTGTTGGACCACTAGGGACATTCTCTATGAAGGTACTGTCTGTGGCCAAAGTCTTCATGCTCGAAGGTGTATAAGGGCTTCTTCTATTCTTCATTTTCAATTTTTCAGGTAATCAAGATATGGTATATCCACAAATAAACGTCAAGGTACGTTATTAGACTTGGTGTTCTGAATTAAGCTACTTGGTTACCCCTTGCTAAAGCTGGAAAAATTTTTCGAGTGTGTAAGTTTGCTTGGATTGATATGTTGGTATTTTGGTTTGGACAACTTGTTGCTAGATTTTATTTACCCTATAAGTGGAATAGATAGACAAATCATGCAATGCAATGTGGCCATAGGTGGAAATCTCTAGCCTGTAGTGGTCCTTGGGCTTGAAATGACATTTCCTATCTGGCATTTAAAAACCAATGGTTATGCATTTTCAGTCATTTTGACTACACTGTGTAATCACAATGCTGGAGGAAAAGAGACTTGCAAAAGGAAAATCATGGATCTCTCAATCCCACGTTGCTAGAACTCCCTTTTGATGTGAAATGTCCTTAAATTTACATACTTGGGCAGGCGTATAGCAGTTGTGTGGACATTTTACATAAGACTGTATATGTGACGTTTTACTCATCCACTACGTTATGAAGCTGGCCTTGTGGACATTATATAGCTAGATATTAGGATCAGAAAGAAGAGCTGCTCTTCCACCCTAACACTTAACCATGCTTTGGCAGGCGAGTCTCTGGATAATAATCTTCAGTTACGTTGGGAACTACTTCTGGACGCACTACTTCTTCACAGTTTTGGGAGCTTCTGAAACATTTACATCGTGGAAAATGAATAATGTGAGCCATAAATTTGAGACATTGACTAGTTATGCTTTTCTTAATCATCTGTCTATTTCTTATCATGTGGTATGGTTAACTTTTTGTGCAGGTATAGACATTTTACTTACCTCCTGACTCATGTTTTTTTTTTTTTTTTTTTTTTTACCATGTTACGTCAAACATGACCCTCTGCAAGCTAAGGCATGCCGTTGCTAACTTGCTTGAAAAAATCCAGTGGGTTACTGAGGCGGCATGGATTCTGGTGCTTTCCTATTTCATAGCATACCTGGAGACTCTAGCGATTTCTAATGTATGTCCAGACCAATTGTTCTACTATCCATTATAACTATAACCAACTTCTTTTTTTATATAGATAGCATGCTGATTTTATTGCCTGTTTGAACTGGAGTGGTGCATATTTGTCAATGCATTGTCTCAAAGATTGCTTATTCTGGCCATTCTCCTTTATCCACAGCCTAATCATGAAAAGAATTAGTTAATTAGTGACAAGACATATTCAGTCAAGCTGGAAATGAAATTTCGTTAGATTAAGAATATCAATTGTTATTTGTTTTGTGATATCCCGGGTGAATGCTGATTCTTTTCCTCTTCAAATGTATATTCCTCAGCATGTTTATGTAGTTTCGTAATGAGAATGACAGTTCAACATCTTTCCGCCTGCCATGTCACGTCACATTTTTTGCAAGCTTTCAACTTTGCATGGAGCATTTCTTGTGAAATCTATTCTTTCTCTAGCTTATGTGGCCCACTTCCTAGTGTCATTCTACAGGTCGAGTTACATGCTTTTTGCTCAAAGCATTCAAATGTCTGGGTCAGTGGTGTCTCAGGCCAGCCAGAAGGTTGTCCTGGTTGGGCTGATGGCAATCGACAAATAGAGAATCCCGTATCTGGGGTATCACCTACGAAAGAAACCAATAGTTCGAAAGTTGGCTGCAAAAACGGGGGGGTGATGATTCTCACAAAGCAGATAGTACAGATTTGCAAGAGGTGGTGCTTTCAAATGATAGATCAAACATTAATACTCAGTTGGAAAGTACTGATTCAGAGGAGCTTGGACAGTTGGAGAAGATACATTTGAGTAACTGTGAAGACGCCAATGCATCTGATTCCTTGAACTTTATGCTTATTTTGAAAAAGGTTGCTTGAATTGTTATGTTGCTCTGCCCTATAAATGCTCCTCTTATGAACGACAGTAAAGATTGAGATTGTCCTTGTATTTGCCAATTTGCAGTTGATTGATCGAGGAAAAGTGAATGTAAAAGACGTGGCATCAGAGATTGGCATTTCACTTTCGATTCATTTTACTCAAAACTTGCTGTAATGCCCCAATGAATCCAAAACTTTATGTTTTCTAGATTAATTTCTTAATAGCTATAGGTGGAAGCTGTTTTTTTTTTTTTTCTGCTCTGCTGCTCATATTTTCCTTTACAACGTATTCCTGATGTCTTATTTGCAGGATAATAAATACGTGCCTGATTTGCAGTGGAAGCTAGTTAAATGGCTTAAAAATCATGCATGTATGGCTACCTCGCAGAAGGATCTGAAAGTAAAAAAATCGAGTTTTCCAGCTAAGGCTGAAGTTGGAGGAACTGATACTTCTGATTCAGTTGCACTATCAGATTCTGATATTTCTGATCCTGTTGCTGTTAAATCAGTACCCCCGCGGAGAAGAACCAAAAGCAACATAAGGATATCAAAGGATAACAATATTATTTGCTCATCCAAAAATAGTTTTAATGACAACGGGACAGTGATGGATGGACTAGATCAAGTTGTTGCCGGAGAAGTAGGGAGATCAACTGAATTATCTATTCCTGACGTCAGTGAAAAGGTAATGTTGGTTTTTAGATGGTTGTTTAAATGCTTTCGGCATGCCTAGAATCTCTCCTTTGGGACAGTGGAATATAATGAGTTAGAGTGACTGAAAATTTTCTTACTTATTGTGTATATGAAGAATGGCTCTGTAAACATTGGTATTTGTATTTGCGTTCTGTCTGGCTTAGCATAATTGGGACTTCTGCAGTGCGACAGTTATTAGCAAGGACTTAAGAAAGGAAAGAGCTTCTTGTGCTACAGTTATTAGCAAGGATCGTTTTAAATGTAGGTTTGGCTAAGTAGGCATTCCACATTCTTAAATCTTGCAAAAAGGGTCTCTAGAATCAAATTTTCAGCTAAGCAAGGAGAAGCCCGCTTTGCTAGCGATGGCGGGGGATCTTTTTTGCATGGATATGGCTTTACATGCAACAGGAGAATTGTTAACTCCTATAATTGGTGAAAGAAATCCCTTTGAAACTTTTCTTTCTGTTTATTGTTTTTTGCGAATTGATACTTGCAGATCTTGTTAACTGAGAATATTTGATATCCTAAAGTTGGAATGTGAGTGTCCTGGGATTATATCAGTCTTTTGCGGCATGCCTACCTTTATTTTTATATACAATCCTGCGGAGTCCATCCTTCATTGTTAACCTCCTAGGATTTGGCATGTTCTCCGAACTGTCCGTCCATGATTTTGTTGGACCTTCAGTTGTGACCCTTTACATTGACAGGATGTTTGCAGCGGGAAATTGTGCTTTCCATGCACGAGATACTTGCGTTGAAGAGAAACACGGTTGCTCGTTCTATGCCGGTTCAAGGTCCTTTCTTAGCTACTGATGCCAGCTCTGAATCTGCCACCACATCACTGAACTACAGATTTGGCAATGAAGCAGTTCAGAAATCGGATGAAATGACTGTGGATAGCTCAATTTCTATCAAGTGACAAAGTAAAGTTCCTTCTCACACCAGCACTGCCCAAAAGACTGATGGCAGCCCTGGATCACAGACTATTGTGATCCGGAAGCCAACAGAAAAGGCTCCATTCTCTGGGAAACACATTCCTCAGAGGCCACCAGTTGCATCTCGAAATATTCTGAATGATGGAAGTGAGGTCGAGGTATAAGAAGGTATAATTTCACCTTTGTTTGTCTCACTTCAACTGCATGTTTCCGTAGAGAGGACCTGGTTTTTCATTTCTCTCTACGCATTCTGACTCAGCATCCAGAGACTTTCGGGAAAGAGCTGGTAATGACTTC